>VUQH01055395.1:7624-28353 GCA_015106775.1 Etroplus canarensis | reverse complement strand
GGCAACAGTTGCTGTTTGTACAGTCTCTCCATCTGAGACACTTTTAACTCCTTCAGAGTGGTCGTAGGTGTCTTGGTGTCCTCCCTCACCTGTCTTCTTCTTGCCCAGTCACTCAGTTTGTGAGGACGTCCAGCTCTAGACAGATTTAGACATGTGTCCTACTCCTTCCATGTCTTAATGATGGATTTGACTGAACTCTGTGGGATGTCCAGTGAGTGTGAAATCTTTTTGTAGCATCTCCTGACTTCTATTTTTCACTGATCTTTTCTCTGAGTTTCTTGGAGTGTTGTTCAGTTGTAGCAGGAATACTGATGAAGCAGAGCCTGGACCTCCCAGACACATCAGCTGTTTTTATTCTACAATCACTGACTCAGGTCATCTCCATGTCACTAACTGTCACACTGCTGGAACCAACCAGCTGGACCTCTGTTGGATTAGATCAGTCCCTTTAAAGGGGGAATATTTATGCTAACATTTATTTTACCTTATATATTTTAATGAATTGACATTAGTTTGTAAAACTCTAATTTTACTTTGACACAAAAGAAGCTTTTTTTTTCAAATTCAAAAGTCAAAAAAGACAAATTATATTGACCATGATATTATTTATTTAAGTAATAAAAAGGAGAAACATACTTTTTCTGGGCATTGTGGATCCAGGACTGACAGGGTTTCAATACACACAAATACCATATAATGCAGACACCTCAAATATACAGTACTGTTCTGATACATGGAAAACAGCCAGGTACTGTATACAGCCCTCTTTCACGCACACGCTGATGAATGCATCAGGAGCCCAGGGATGTTTCGGCACATAGACTGGAGGAGTGGGGGATTGAACCATCAACCTATCGATCAGAAGGCAACCTGCTCTACCTGCTAAGCCACAGCCACCCCAGATATTCAATGTAGACAGTATTGTACATATATTTGTAACTAATGAAACAGATTCAAATATAAAGCTAAAAGCAGCAGTAGCTGAGATTTACTAACTTCTTGGTCCCTAGTATAAGTAGCTATGTTCACAAAGACTGCAAAAACACACAGAAACTAAGCCCACTCTGGAAGCTTTTCAGAAACGACAAACAACCTGTGACCACATCATACACGTCAAACTCCAAAAACTGAGCATTATAAATGAAGCAAATTAATAGCATCTAACAAGACAGTTGGTCCAGGAGGGTAACCATGAATGCATTCAAACATTTATACCTACTTCTAACATCCATGTGCATTTATATACATGTAATTGTTACAAAATGTACAAAACATACACCTTTACTGTAACTGATTACTGTTGCGTACCCATACGCATAGCTCCTAATCAGATATAAGGCACCGGATGGTTTTAGCAATAAAATCAATAAGCACAAGGTTTATTGTTACACAGTAACATAAACCCCCATGACCTGCCACACCTGCACTCTGTGCAGTGAGGATTGCCGCTCCTGCGTCGCTCTCACCAGCCGTCAACAACGCTGCTTCAGTCGCAGCACCACGAACACCTAGGCTGCAATATCCACGGTTTGTGAATTTGTGATGTAAAAAATTCACCCCGTTTAAGTTATTTTTAATAAAGAAATATTCATAATAAACAAATATAAAATAATAAATGATTCTCATGTAACATTTTTTACATCATTTAGGATAAAAAGGCATGTTGCCTGATTGTAATGTGTAAAGGTTTAGGGTGCAGCTGGAATTCCAGTGAAGCGTTTAGGAGACAACAGGTATTAAAGCATAATCAGGTCATTCTTTTGAGCAGCTAACCCTCTGAAATGTAGTAAAATAACACCTTAAATAGTCGAATACCTCACAAATGTCTGCACACTATTTGGTTAAATACAGTACAGTACAATACACTGCGTAGTACAGTATCTGATGTTTGATGGAGAGTGTGTCTGCAGCTCTCAGTGCGCAGCAGATGGGAAGTAGCAGATGCTCTAACAGCTGAAGTGTCCACACTGCTGTCAAAGCTGATAATACCCTCATGTTCACTTGATGGCTTCCTGACTTTACCATGCCACCAGCTCAATCAAACCATTTGCATATTTCCTCATCAGTAAAAATAAATGGCATGCAGGGTACAGCAGCAGCTGAGACTGACCAGTGGAGGGAGTTCTAAAAGGCCTCTTGCACTATTGTACCCTTTTAGAGTATAAAATCATAACTGAGACATTACTGAAATGCGATACGCTGAAAAGTCTTGTCACTACCTGTTACTGCCAACATGCTTAATAATAATAGTAACTATAACGAAGAGGAAGTGAGGTTGACACCACGAATTTTGCTCCTCCATGAGCCAGTAATGTTAAACCACCCAAACAAGTACCTGCAGAAAAGCGAGGAGCCTTACCTGGAAGATAGTGCGGAGAAAGTACATAACACTTAGCATTTTGCAAGAATTCAGTCAGAAAGATGCAGACAGGCTTGTTTCATCTCCCCTCCCCTCCCCGCCACAGTAGCTTCCTTCTGCCGGGCTCCAGTACCAGGTCTGTGGGTCTGCAGGAGCTCCAGCTCCACAACCTGTTGCTATTTTGAACAGACTTAGCCCCGATCACAGAGTGAGAGCAGGGGGGAGGGAAGAACAGAGGGAGGAGAGAGTACTGCTCACAAGTTACATAACACAGAGAGCTCAAGAGCTCCACACAGGTGGAGAACTCCACCGTGTTTATACAGGAGGCAGGTCGCAATCTTAGCTACAGACGCCAGAGAACCAATCATCATGCTCAGTTAGAGTGCCAAGGAATTTTTTTGTTAACATAAAGGGGCAGCATAGTGGCTCAGTGGACAGCATCATCAACTCTCCACCCCCACCCCCCGCCAATGTGGAGCCTGTGCACTCTCCCTGTGCCCACATGGGCCCCCCCAGGCACCCCAAAACCTGATACGTCCTCAGCAAACTCCACTGTGTGTGCTCCGGCTCAGTCTGCAGGTACTGCAGACTGTGTGTGAACTTTTGCCTCTGTACATTTCACTGCCTCCACTGCGTGAAAGCAAAAAAAATCTTTAGGGTACCCTGCAGAGTGATGAGGTCATACACAGAGGCTGCCAAAATTATAGACAAAAGAGCATTTTTAAATCTGGTCCTAATAGTGTGCAGTGTGTAAAAGTGTGTGAAGTTACTCAAAGTGTGTCAGGCTGTCATGCTGCCCAAACTAATCTTACACCAAGTAACAGGAAGCTTCACAGCTGCTCCTTCATGAGAAAGGTCAGGCAGGTGTTTTCTGCACACAGGACAACGTGTGATCTTCAGTCTCTTTATGCATTCCAGCGGAAATATTTTTTTATCAACATCACTGGGCGATGTTGATAAACAATCACTTCACCTGTAGGGGTTTTAATGTTATGGCTGACAAGGAAATTTACTATATATATGGATACTTGATTATAATCGTATGATTGGCTGTAATAAATTATATAAATTGCATTTTGTCAGTAATGAAATTAAACTGCATTCCTGAGTGATTAAATTACTTTACCAAAATGAAGTGTGACTGTGCACGTTGGCT
This sequence comes from Etroplus canarensis, assembly GCA_015106775.1. Taxonomy (NCBI): domain Eukaryota; kingdom Metazoa; phylum Chordata; class Actinopteri; order Cichliformes; family Cichlidae; genus Etroplus; species Etroplus canarensis. Next base: position 24,838 of record VUQH01055395.1, on the reverse strand, counting down.
GGGGAACTCAGTGTGATTGGGACAGGGTGACACTTAACGCAGCTTTGAATGCAGGTATTAGTGAATTCACTTTTTTCAGGAGTAATTTTGTAACAGGTCTGGTTCAGATTCTCTCTGCTATTTAAATTCATCTAAAGAGAAATGATCTATTTTTAGTTACTAACTGGAAAATTTCCAGAATTCCTTGAAGTTCTTGCAAAGTCACAGGTATATTCAGCTGGTGGACGGACACAATGTCCTGGACAGATTCCAGTCTGACTCTGTTAAGTCCATATCACTAAAGCCACCTTGTTGATCTTGGTGCCTTTATATATGATGTCATCTGTTTAACAGGTGGGGAACACATACAGTAATGTGAAAAAGCCACAGCATTTAAATTGGGCTGAGGTCTGGACTTTGACTGGGCCATTGCATATCTTTATCTTTTGCATATCTTTTGTTTTCAGCCATTCTGCTGTAGATTTGCTGCTGCAATGCTTGGGATCATTGTCCTGTTGTATGACCTGATTTGGACCTACCTTTAGCTGTGAGACAGATGGCCTTACTCTAGTATATAGAGGAGTTTATGGTCAATTCAATGACTGCAAGCAAAACAAACCCAAGTCATCTCCCCTCCACCAGTGTGCTTGACAGTTGGTATGAGGTGTTCTGTTCTGTTCTGATATGTTGTGTTTGAATGTATCAAACGTGGTGCTGTGTGTGATGGCCAAACATTTCCACTTTGGTTTTGTCTGTCCAAAGGACATTGCTCCTTAAGTCTTGTGGTTTGTTGAGACCTTTGCAAACCTAAACTGTGCCACCATTTTCTTTTCAGGGAGCAGAGGCTTTCTCCTAGCAAACTCCTTCCAAACAAGCCGTATTTGCTCAGTCATTTTCTAATTATGCGATCATGACCTTCAACATTCGATACATCAGCTGAGTCCTGCAGAGTGTGTGATGTAGCTCTTAGAGGTTTTCGCACTTTCTCTGATTAATGCACAGACCTTAGGGTGAATTTGCTGGGACGTTCACTCCTGGGAAGACAAACACACACCTGAATGCTCCAAACCAGCAAACTTTCACTACAGAGGTGCTCACACTCACTGATGATCACTTAATCAGGTCATTTGATTATCAGCACCTGGAGCTACTTACCCTCTAGGTTCCTATGGAAACAGTAACGGTGCACTTAGTTTTTTGCATGCTGCTTCTGCATTTTGTTAAATAAATAATGGCACAACATAATATGTCATGCTATTGTTTATCTGAGGCTGCATTTACATAAGGAACAGATTTTTTTGTATGCGATCAAATGATCGAGCTGCACTGATTGTACCGTGTGGTGCTGGTAACAAACTAGCAACACATAGCTACATTACCTAGCGTGGGCTCTGAAATGCCTGGAATGAAACTGGTCAAACACGTGAATGAAAATATATGCGATGATGTTTTTGTTCTTTAACACTTAAATCAACCACACCATGCATAATGAGGATCTTTGTCAGAGCAGTATATCAGGGTCAGTCATATCTTATCGTATTTTGGACAATTCTGTGCTTCCATCTTTGTGGGAACGGTTTGGGGAAGGCCTCTTTCTATTCCACCATCACTGTGCCCCAGTGCACAAAGCAAGCTCCATTAAGGCATGACTTTGGTGTGGAAAAATTTGAATGTCCCACACAAAGAAATGACCTCAAACCCATCAAACATGTTTGGGATGAACTAGAAAGGAGACTGTGAACCATGTGTCTGACCTCACAAACACACTTCTGGATTAATGGAGTGTGTCCCAAAGACACACTCCATCATCTTGCAGAAAGCCTTCCCAGATAAATGGTAGGTATTCTAGCTTCTAAGGGAGGAACCACCTCCATATAACTGCCTATGGATTTAGAATGGGATGTCATAAAAGCTGTATGTTTGTTTGTACCAGGATATGTGTCCTTATTTTTAATGCATTACAGATTTGAACTACTGATTGTACAATAAGCTACATTTTTTAAACCAATTTATAAATTCAGTAATACAAATTTTAGCGCAGTAAAAACAATTGTCAAGCGCCTAGAAGTTTAATTTCAACAAGATAAATCATTTATGATTACTAATGAAATTATAGATGGATGGATGTTTTGAAGCAGCAAAATTCAGCTGAAGTTTTTTCAAAACTGCATTTCTGTAAATATGATGGAATCATACTTATAAAAGACTCTTCATAATAAATTATACCACATTCACAGCCTCTCTTTTCTTAACCCTTTATGGTCTACTATAGAAAACGCTCACCAGAGCTTTTCTTTACATTTTTACTGTTGCACCATTTTTTGCAGCTTTTTAACTTGCTATATATCAATACAATCTCTATATCTCAAATTTTAATGACATGTTTGTAATAAGTCCATAGTAACTAAATAAATTGTTTAAAAAAACTGCAATAAACCACAAGGACATTCGTGTATTGTTCTACATACACAAATGCCACAGCTGTATCCTTCCAAAGCGTAACTGAAAAAAATGCACAAAATCCTTTCAAACCACAGAAAATTAGATTTAAGTGTGTTCATGACTTCATTTTTGAGATACACTCATTTTAACAAACTGTACAAAAAAACAAAATAAAATGCATATCGTGCAGAATTGTCAAAAAGACAGCATGCACATTTCCAACAGTGAATCAAAGTGTTTCAGGACCTTCTGTACAGAAAGGCACAAAGTTCAGCTTTACTGTTCAACGGCAGAAGTGGAGCTGTGATTGGACTACAACTCAAAACCACACTTCCCGGGAAAATGATGTCACTTCCTGCTGCAGCCGTGAGTGGGCCCAGCTAAAAACCACCTGACAGTTCAATGCTGACAACAGGATGATGGAAGTGCTGTGAACAGCTGATCAGATCGATAAAACATCTGCATCTAGATTACAATGATTTTTGCTTTGTACTTCATTTCTGCGAACCCATCAGTGGAATAAGCCAGCGCTCTGGGACACGCCACATGCATGATATTTAAGAGTAACTCCTCCGGTTTTAGATGCAAAAAGAGTTATTATTTGGTTGCAGTTCCATGGGCATTTAAAAATAGATATGCAAATGGGAACCTCAGCACTCCTGTAGGTCATAAAGGGTTAAAAATTCACGTGAAGACAAATAATACAGAAAAAAAGCTCGAGCAGGCCTCCTCAGATCATTATGCATAGCACTCCAGTTTAAAAGAGGAAACAATGACTTGGTTGTTCTGTAGCTAAAGGCTCAGAGTGAAAACAAAAGGCCAGCGGAGCCAGCGCTGCTCCATCACACTAAACTGTGTGCTTCATTACAGCGAAGGTAGCAAGTCCTTTTATTTTCATAGCCACCAATAAGAACCCTTTTCTGCCTGACCTGCTGCGGGCTGCCAGAGACTAAGGCTGGACGAACAGAAAGAAGTCCACTGAGAGGCAGGACACTGATCAGTTTAAAAGGACATTTGTTTGTGTTTTATTCACTCGAACAAGGCTCTGCCTGGCAAGCAGTCAGCAGCATTATGAAATAATGAATCATAATAATCACAAATCGTATTCACAGGCTTTAAATCACCAAGGCAAACACATTACTGGCTATACAGATAAGCCCCAAAAACCATATGCTGAAAACGTGGGGCACCTGGACAGTGATGTGCTGCACAAGCCAAACAGAATATGGAAAAAACAGGACAAAGATGACTTATGCCCCCTACTGTGTCTAATATAGAACTTCAATTATGTTCCGTTTCACCTATCCAGTGTTCTACGAGCATTATCATTTTATTTACTATAATTAATTCTATAGTTAATTTCTATATTCATTTCTACTTTAAAATTTCTTCTGTAATTCTTCGGTTCACTTTTTGAATTCCAGGACACAGCGTAATGTCCCGTATACTTTGAATCTGAAAAACATGGAAATCTTTTCTGCTGAGGGACGAACAATTCCCTGACAGACAAACGGGGATCCCGGAGCAGAACTTGAAATTTAGAAACTGTCTGTCGTCGTTTCACGTCTACACTCAGCTGCAGCCATGAGTCAGGCTATTCTGACAACCCTGCCTTTCTCTTCCCAGAAGGCCTGAAATAAACGGCTGTCGTCTGGCCAGGCTGCCGGCTGCCTGTCAGGATTATAGAGGGAGAGAAACCCCACTGTGGTTCAGCAACCAAAAGCACAACCCATTTAGACACTGGCATGTCAGCAAAGACGGACAAAACAGAGCGGGACTTGACTGATCAGCCGGACCATGTATATCAGCTGGAGACATTTTACACGTCATCTGTCACACTGCGGGAAAACTTCTTTCAAAGTGAGACGGATTACGAGGTGTGACCAAAAGGTTCTGAGAGTGGGCACGTAAAAATCAAAGAACTTTACCTTCATTCGGATTTTGCCAACCTCAAGATAAATTTCTCCTGCATAAAAAGACGGCTTCCTGTCCAGCTGCTATTTTTAGACCACTTGCACTGTGAATTCTGAGGGTTCACCACAGACTCGAGATCCCAAACTTGCAGAAAGGACCCAAAAGTCAGAAGGAAGAGCATGGCCATGAGCAACGCACTCATTTCTCTGACATTCACAGAGCAGTGCAGTGTGAATTATTCCCTCTGGGTGGAGTTTTACTGTTCTGTACTGTGGAAAAAGACCTGAACTGTGGTGTAATCCTGATGTAAACCTGAAATGTATGTGCATTTAAAAATGCAGGACTTCTTTATGTACTCAAAAACAGTCTTTGCTCACCACCTAGATCGCTAGCACTTCCATTTGATCGAGTTTATACACTGCTCAAAAAAACAATGAAACACTTTGGAAACCCATCAGACCTCACAACAGAAAATGGATCTCTGATAGCTGGATATCTATACTGATGTGGACTGGGTAATGTGTCAGGAAACAAAGGAAGCCACATGGTTTGATGGAAAGGAAAATGATCAACCTACAGAGGCTGAATTCAAAGACACCCTGAAAATCAAAGTGAAAAATGATGCAGCAGACTGGTCCAGTTTACTGACATCTCATTCCAGCAACTCAAAATGGTAATCAGTAGACTGTATGGCCCCCACGTGCTTGTATGCATGCCTGACAATGTCGGGGCACGCTCCTAATGAGACGATGGATGGTGTCCTGGGGGATCTCCTCCAAGATCCGGACCAGGACATCGCTGAGCTCCTGGACAGTCTGAGGTACAACCTGGCGGTGCCCCAGAGGTCCCAGAGGTGTTCTGTTGGATTTAGATCAGGTGAGTGAGGGGGCCAGTCAGTGGTATCTATTCCTTCATCCTCCAGGAACTGCCTGCATAGTCTCACCACATGAGGCATGAGGAAACCCAGGACCCACTGCACCAGTGTAGGTCTGACAATGGGTCCAAGGATTTCATCCTGATACCTGATGGCATCTCCTCATGCTGCCAGCAGTGACCCTGACCCTAGCCAAATGCAAAACTAGTGAAAAAACAGTCAGAAAAGAGGGCTGGATCAGGTGACCCTGAACCATACCTCAGTTATGCTGTGATAACACGCAGCCACTACTGCATGTCATTAAATTTCGTCTTCGCTCTCCCACAGTCTTTGTTTGAGCGAGTCCTCGTCTCTCTGTGCTCTCGTTTTTATCTCTCCCCCCACATCTGGTTGAAGCAGATGACTCCCCCTCCCTGAGCCTGGTTCTGATGGAGGTCTCTTCATATTTAAAGGGAGTTCCTCACCATTGCATCACCGTTTTGCTGCATTTGAAAAGATGTGGCAGCTACTGGTTTGCCTTTTTACGCAGTGTGAAGTATATCTGTTGTGTCAGGTGACTCAGGGTCCAGTTTAGAGTTCTTTCGTTCAAATCTGTAAGTGGCAATGATAGGTTTGTTGGGCTTTTTTCTGAAACAGTTTTGATAGTAAAACGTAATTATTTCACTTTTATAAGAGAAATGCACACATTGCTATGACCGTAACATAACACACAGAGGTTAAACTTACAACCAGCTAAAATGAGGATATTAAAACATATTTTGAAGTTAGATTTTAAAAAGGAATCAGAAAATACATCAATTTATGACATATTGGTTGGGCTATTAGTAACTGCAATAACTCTTATCAAATAATATCACATGGAATTATCTTTACATTGGGGTGAGAGTTAATGAGGAAAACCTTGATTGTCTGGCTACTTTTATTTTGTGAGTTTGAGCTAAGTGCTTCATTTCTTTCTTGATAAGCAACTCTCAGGTGAATAATTAGGACAAACCCGGCTTTAGGCTTTGTCTGCTTGTTTAAAGACCCTTTTTCTCTGTGCCAGAGCGAAGTCTTAGCTTCCACTGGAACCTGACAACCAGAAACACACCAACAAGCTCACACATTAATGCCCTGCTTTCAGAAGTTGCTTTGTTTCCTGTGGGGGAAAAATAACTGTGATGAAAGTCTCAAAACACACCGGTGCTGTATAAATACCTGAGTTCATGAAGAATAGAGAGCTTTGTAATTTTATGCGTGCAAAGGTCGGTAATTTGTCATTTTTTAACAATGCTGCTAAAAATGCATTCCTCCTCAGCCAGTGGCCGTATGTATAAAGCCTTAAGGCCTGCTCTCAAACACACGTCACGAGGAGAAAACTTCCCTGCACTAATAACCCCTGTCAAAGAAAGGGACGGGGCAGTTTTTAAAACTGTTCTCAGAGCAGGCAAGCAAGAGCCTCAAACATACCCTAGGCCAGCGATGTACCCCCTGTGAAATATTTTTCCAGCCATGTACCCCCAAACCAGAGAGAAGCATTTCTAGCTGAAAGCCGTAAAGAGGTAAAACTCAGCACTGCAGCATCAGTGATTTACTAACCTTTATAACTGTGCAAAACATTTCTCATCTATAGTGGTCTGCTTTGAACTATCTGGAGATAGAACTATATTAAAAATATGTTAACAAAGAAATAGTAAACATATGAATAAAGAGCTGCACACATAAAAATGATTATAAACTTAAAGTGCCTCTTTTGGGGTTAGAACAAACATATTTTCTCAAACTGAATTTGTAAACTTCATTATAAACATTTCTTCACAAAAGAATCATAAACATAATCATGAACAGAAAATGTTTGCAAAAAAGAAACATAAATATACTGATTAGGAGGACACTGTCCAAGTTAAGGACAATATTGGACGATCCTTCACAGCCTCTCCGTGACGTGCTGGACAGACACAGGAGCACGTTCAGCAGCAGACTCATTCCACCACCATGCTCCACAGAACGCCACAGGAAGTCATTCCTACCTGTGACATCACACTGTATAATAACACGGTCAGAGTTTGCTCAGAGGACGTGTAGCTGTCTTGAATGTTTCCAGTAATCTTACTGTAGAACGATGCACTGTTCAGAATCAGCCCTATAACCCTTACCAGATTGATGGGTGGCAACACTTGCTTCTCTGTGATCACTGGAATTGTATTACCACACGCCTGAATGCTCCAGACTGGCAAACTGCTTTTACAGAGGTGCTCACACAGCCTGATGATCCGTTAATCAGTGCATTGATTAGCAGCACCTAGCTGCTCCTGACCCTGTGAATTCCTGTGGAAGCAGTGAGGGTGTTTTCGTGCTCTGCTTCTGCATTTTAGCTTAGTTTGTGTTAAATTAATAGCAATATGTTCAGTGTTGCTCAACTGATGTTGCATTTAAATAGTTTTAAGACCTGCTGAGGACTATGTGTTTTAATGCCCTGATACATAAAACCATGGAATGAACTGAAAGAGGCGGCACTTTCTTTTACACGTGACTGTAAAAACTGATCTGTTTAACTGAAAGGTAAGAAACCAGTGTAGAAGTCAATTATTATGTTTCACATCATTTGTATTTTATGGGTAAAACAAGCAAAACAACAATGATTGTCTCTCAGTTATTGCATTCATTTACAGTATCTTGCTGATTTTTCATGAAGCAGATAAGATTTATTCAGAGCCTACAAAGCCTCCAGTCTCATCACGTCAGTCATGCTTTCTATTCACCTGGAGAAAGTGAAATGGAGTGGAAGAGAAACGGGGATGTGACCTAGCTGCCAGTACTGCACACTGTTTAACTGAAAAAGAGAGGAGTGTACAGGGTCTGACGGGGGGGTGATAAGAAGGATGAAGGTATGGACGGGGCTGAGGATGAGAGTTTGCCTGGGGCACATCGATTAAGCGCAAGGCGGGGGGGAGGAGAGAGGAGAATTTCAGGTTTGACATCACGGGGACACACTCACGGCAACTCGGCTCTGCATGGCGTGTGCGTGTGAGCGCACACGTGCGCCTTTAAATGTGTGCCTACGCACAGACCTCAGACAGGCCTCACTGACCCCAGGGCCTCGGCGCTGTCAGGAGCGTTTAGCCTGAACTGGCTGCAAGCTCTCCCCTGTGGTTTTCATCAGTCACGGGGACAGGCTCTGTCCAACACACCTGACAGCGCACACAAACGACCACCTGCTGACACACAGCCAGCAGTAAGGGGCTCCATTTCCCTAATTCTTGAACCGTTTCATCTACCAACTCTGTTCATAGTGCACCTTTGGTTATCACATGCACTTCACGTACAGAATGATGCACTGAGATCATGGAGCGGCCGGGGCTGCATTAGCTGTGTGTAAGGCCGACACGTTCATCTTATTTTTAAGGCAGAAAGCAAATAAACTGAGCAGGTGGACTCAGGCCATGGCCTGATCAACACTGCTGATGGACCTCCTATGACCCTCAGTACATGGACACTCGAGGAGCACACCCTGGTGTCAGGAGCACCGTGGGGTTCCATCAGGCTTAACCCAAACCTCAGCATAAACAGTTTTATTAACATAACCAAAACAAATAGTAAACAAACACAGTAAAGTTAGTGTAACTGTGGGATGTTTGGCTTTCCCAGGTCGTTTTTCACCTATAGTGAAAAGTGTGAGGCATTATTCAGAGTAACTCCAGCTCAGTGGAATGGCATAAACACTCAGCACAGATTCACCACAGAACTGATTCTAGGCCCAATTCTGCCAGCATATAATAATTAGACTGATATCATACACACACTGTGCAGGGATTATGAAGTTTAATTCTTTATGGGACAGCTGTCTTCCTAATGGCATATTATTTAATTGGAAACTATTTGTCGTGTGCTTATATTGTGAGAAAAGTTAATCTTTGCTTCTAATGACTTTATAATCTTCTGGTAATGCATCACAGTGTCTAACAGCTCAGCACTGAATCTTTTTTATTGTATTTCTGCACAGTGTGGAAGAGGAGGAAGTGTTTCATTTTTTTTTCATTCTACTTTCTTTTATTGCCTGATTCATGTATCTAAATATATGTGATGATCAGATTCAGTGTAATTGTACAAAAGTTATAATTTTGCAGTTTTATGTGAATCCTTGTGAAGCCACCAGGCGAACTGTGTGTTTACACTGTCTGATGCCTCATAGAAATAAGATGACAACCACCAAACCAGTTCAGTATGATGTGTTTCTGACTGCTTTGACAACATGTGAGCTGTAGTGTCCACGTGTGCTCATGAAAGGATGCAAATATGAAGAGGACTGAGCAACTACAGCTTCACATGTCACCCTGTGAAATGTGCTTTGTGAATAATCCTGAAGTTGCTGGATGTGAAAACGCATTGTTAGCTGCGCATGCAGAATCTGTTCCTTGTTAGGGAGCGAGTGATCCAGCTGCTTCTGCTCAGGAAGGTTCTGAAGCGGAAGGTCAACACAGAGGCCGTGTAGGAGGGGATGAGCAAAGTCCACTTCCTGAGGAGGCTGAGATCCTTTAAAGTGTGCTGCAAGATGTTGGAGATCTTTTATGAGTGTGTTGTGGCTTGTGCAGTCTACCAGCGACACAAACAGGCTGAATAAACTCATTAAGACGGCTGGCTCTGTCACCGCACTCAAACCGGACACTTCTGAGTCTGTGATGCCGAGGAGGACATTGGACAAATGGTTATCCACCATGGATCACCCTCTGCACCTCACACTGGACAGACAGCAGAGCTCTTTCTGTCACAGACTGATTCAGCTTCACAGATCTTTGCTGTGCCAGAACAGCGCCTCACCTCTGACCAACAGAGAACTGTCTGCTGAGGCTCAGGCTAGTTTCTGGTTGGTTAGTTCCTCACTTCACTTGCACTTTCTGTCTCTAACTTGCACATCTCGTCTTCACTGCCAAATAAGTTACCCATATTGTCTTTTCATCTATGTACAATGTATATTGTCTATACTTTCTATACTTCAGTATCTTAAATTACTGTCACACAGTCTTTTTTCCATTAGAGTATGTCCTTGTATAGTCTGCAGTTCTCATTTGTATATTAATATTTGTATGTTATTTTTATATTTATCTTATTTTTGTTGATGATATCTATCTATCTATCTATCTATCTATCTATCTATCTATCTATCTATCTATCTATCTATCTATCTATCTATCTATCTATCTATCTAATGTCTGTCATTATTGCATCATAACCGGTGCAAGTAAAAAAACAGCATTGTGTGCAAAATGTTTCATTCTTACTGATGAAGCATTTCAACAGCCAAGAGACATTTGAAGAACCAAATAAAAATGTGCTAACCCAAAGCAAAACAGACTGTGCATTAAAGAGAGAACCCTATTAAACTCTACATGAAAGGAATGGTGCTGTTTGCTCACAGTGAACCTGGCTGAATGCAAACTTGCAGACATAAAATGTAAAAATAGAATAACAGGCATATTATTCATGGACAGAGGCCAGTGTTGACAGTTATCAGCTCATTAAAAGAGCGTTATCAGCCTTTATTACTGCCATAGAAATCCTCCACCATCAGTAGGCTCAGCAGGCTGTTTTCACCATGTTTAATATTGGTGTTGGTGGTGAAAAGACATGCGAGAGGAGTGTATTTACTTCAAAAGAGGGAGAAAAAAAAGACAGCCAGTCAGCTGGAAAGGTTGGATTTTTGCCATATATTAGATTATTTTAGATTAATGGATATTGTCACGAGGCAGGGTAAGGCAGGAGGCAGTGAGGGAAGAAAGCTAAATGATCTCAGACTTAAGGAAAGGGGAAGTGAGGGTGAGAGTGAGAGGAACAGATATGGTTAACAGGAATACCAGAGAAACAACATTATTTTAAGTCGCGGTCTTCTTTACTTTAAGTAGATGGAGTGCGTCTCTATAAGCCCCGAGTGCTGCTCAAAAGCACGAGGAAGCCTAGAAAGCCTGCTTTTAGTCTGCCTGAGAGGAACGCAAAGCATAATCTACTTTCCCTCACTCTCCCTACCCTAAAGCACAACAAAGAGCCTGGGAAGAGTGTGATGCTAATTCTACAGGAATAAATATGCAACACAAAATTCAGACGCCTTAAGAGAAAGGGCGAGACGAAGACGAGTAGTGATGGAAAAAGAAATGGTGCTTTAGGGGGCTGCCAAGAGGGAGAAGACTAATCCTTTAACATAGCCCGTCTATCTAGTGAGCCAAAAGAAAGGGAAATTAGAATGTGCTGCTGATGAAATAGGAGAAAAGGTTGAATAGAACTAAGCGCAGCCAATCTCAGGTGTTAAGGCGTTAACACCCTAGTTGTGCTCACTCTGTGTGAGATGGATGATCCTTATCCCACTGGAAACAATTCACCTGTGAGAATCTACATGATGACAAATCCCACAGGACAGCACTTCTCAGAAGCACCGAGTCACAAGTAAACGCCATAATAGTACAGGGTAAAGTACTTCACATGTCTAAAACTTTATGTCTTTGTACACACACAATGAAAGGCATATATAAAGGCAGGTGATCAGGTATATCAGACATGGCACCCTTCTCTTTCAGGTCTTGACGTGCCTATCAGAGACACTTCAGTCACACGTGTGATTGTTCTGGATCCACCTGCCGTAACACACCGTGGGGGTCGCAGATGGAACTGTGCACATACAGCTTTTGCAGCACAGCATCACAGAGGTTATTTCCCACTTCCAGTGTGAGGAGAAAGTAACACAGGCTATACTGGCTCAGTAACACTGAGTTCACACACATCCATGTTAAGCCTACTGTCATTAGTGAACATAAGCAGATGGATGTCAGGTGATCAGCTAAAGGCAGCACAGCCATCACATCTGCTAAGTTCTTTATTTAAGGTATTTTTGTATTTAGCTGTATGTGTAAGGCACATTAGCTAACTTAGCAGCTGTGAAACATGTTTTATCTTATTCGCCTTTTGCTTTGATAAGAGCTTTGCTGACTCTTCACTCCTCAGCCAGCTCTATGAGGTGGTCATAGCTTTTGGAGCCACTCTGATCAGGGTCTATTTAATGATGTCAACCACATCTTACAAAGCTGCTTTTCTCCATGACTGAGGTGATGGTTTCACTTTTACATACATCTGTTCCCACAAGCACAGCAGCTCACCTATTATCTCATTAGTTTGTTTCTCAGTGATCGTAATGGGTGATTTACACAGATCAGGCATAACATCAGTGACCACTGACAGGTGAAGTGAATCACACTGAATACCTCCTCATTGTGGCACCTGTTAGTGGGCGGCACATATTACACAACAAGCAAACAGTTTGTCCTCAAATTTGATGTGTTAGAAGCAGGAAAAATGGATAAATGTAAAGATCTGAGTGAGTTTGACAAAGGTCCAACTGTGATGGCTCGACAACTGGGTCAGAGCATCTCCAAAACAGCATCTCCTGTGAGGAATCTATCAAAAATGGTCCAAGGAAGGAAAAGTGGCGAACCAGCAACAGGGTCATGGGTGGCCAAGGCTCACTGAAGGATCTGGGGAGCGAAGACTGGCCCCTGGGGACCGAGCCAACAGATGAGCTGCTGTAGCTCACATCGATTAAGAAGTTAATGCTAGTTTTGATAGAAGGGTGCCAGAATACACAGTGCATTAAAGTTTGCTATGCAATTTACTATGGGGCTGCATGAAGATGTTGAGATCTTCTCTGGGAGTGACCAGGATGGACAGGATTAGAAATGAGTCCATCAGAGGGACAGCTCAGGCTGAGATGGTTTGGACATGTTCAGTGGAGGGACAGTGGACATATTGGACAAGGGATGTTGAGGATGGAGCTTCCAGGCAGGAGGAGAAGAGGAAGCCCACAGAGAAGGTTGATGGATGTAGTGAAGGAGGACATGCAGAGGGTTGGTGTGAGGGAAGAGGATGTAATGATAGGGTGAGATGGAGGCAGATGATCCACTCTGGCGCCCCCTAACAGGAGCAGCCAAAAGAAAAAGAACAGGTCATTTCTGTAGCATGATGTTGGCACCAACACTTGCAAATAGGATGCACCTAAAATGCACTCTAACCTTTACAGGTGATCTTAATTTGACCTTCTCTACACTTCTGAACGCACATGTCCAACCGTTCAGTGTTTCAGTACTTTTTGCTTAACTTACTGTTCTCTAACAAGGTGCAACACACCGCTGGTGTTTGATCCAGGAATCGACCAGTGAATGTTCTGGTCCAGTTAGAGTTGGTATTTAAACAGTCCTCTTCATCATGCTGTTCACATTTTGACATCATGACATCAAGACGACACCTAACATGTGATCAACAGGACCTCACCATTGTGAGGCTTCAAACAGGATGTTGTCAGAGGGAAGTGGTCACTGAGCAGAAATCAAGCTGTAAGTGATGGTCAAGGTCACATGACAAATCACTGGGACATTGACATGTTTTGTTGTGGTTTACCCACCACTGTTGTTGGCTTTTGTTTCAGTAAATTGTGTGAGATGAGGAAATCACCATTGCATGCTTCTACTTAAATGCACTACTTTCATGATATAATATCACTGTAGCGTGAACTTTTTACATTTTCCATAAATTTCACCCAAAAGCAAAATATCCTCAACTTTCTGTGAGTAGGGCATATAACATTGTGCGCTCAATAAAGCAGGTTTTAAGAAAAACAGTGCTTTAACAAAACTGTTGTTTTAGCCATCAGTTCCATCAGAATACTGATTATTGTACGGATGTGAGTAGTTGCTTAAATCTTAGAATGCAGACATACTGGGCAAAAAAAGAACAAGCAGAAACAGGAAAAGTTTGATCAAATTTGTAACTTCATAATCCACTACATTTTACACATAATTTTGCTAGTTCTGATTTTGCCAAGTGTACTGTATTTTCAACATCTGTGTACTCACACTGTTTTCCTGTGCAGTTTGAGATTATTTGCAACTTCTTTTGATTGGGCTTTCTTTTACCCTCCAAATAATAAGGTTAAAATAATCTGATAAAAATGACACCTTTGTCTGATCACCTGAGTGACTTGGACTGCTGGATAATTTTAAAGCAGTCTTGTCATGTTACCAGAGAATACTCAAGAAGGTAAATATGATATTATAACCAACAGAACCAATGGCAAAAGCTATGAAAATACCTCACCAACTACCTTTTTTTAAATAAAATAAATATATACAGTACATGGTGTCAGTCATATAAAACTAGAACAAGAATAAAAATGCCAAGGTTTAGCTTTCTAGTTTAGTTTAACAATTGTTTCTGACTTTTTATTGGCATAAAATTGAGCAACTTTCAATTTACATTAAAAAAAAGGTTGAATTTTGAACCAATGTTAACTTTTTTAACATCTTCTTATAACATAAAGGGGGTATAGTTCACATTTGTTTAGGTTTTAAGATAAAAATGACTTTGTTAGGTTTAGGGCAGTGGTTCTTAAACCTCTTTTTTATTTTTTTGCAGTTTATGGCATCCAAGCAAACATGGTTGTAACAAAGATGTCAGCTACCAGGTGAAAACTGGTCACAGTACGACTACAAAAACTGAACTGTAGACAGAGAATGTTTATGCTGTTTGAACGAAGAAAAGAGAAAAAATGTAGATGAAAATATTGCAGGGAAGGAACTGAATGCAATTTTCTTTGTTTTTCCAAACAACAACAACTAATCTGTTTAGTCCATGGTTGTGAACAGACATCCATAGGAGTTAAAATATCAACAACGCTTTTAAGAAACTAATGGTTATGCACATCTAAATTCTATCTTATTTGTTGCATGGTGAACATAATGCATTGGACTGTTAGAATACTCACCTCTTTGTCCCTGATATCAGTTATATGTGTGAAATTAAATTGCTTAGTGGAATGAAAGATGGGCTGTGGTTTGGAGGTTGTAAGTTTGAGTCTTGTCCCTGATTGTACTGTTCTTTTTTTAACCTTCTCATACTTTCTATTGAGAATGTTTTATTTAATTGGTTTGAATCTAATAAAGAGAAAGTAGAAAACAATTATTGAGCACAAACTTTTCATGCAAGAAAGTCTAATGGTAGTGTCAAGGCAGAATTTAACAAGTATGTTCATCTGACATGGAGAGAACATCTGCAACATTGGTTCATCTTTCATTTTGGAGCTATTTTTCAGCTGTGACTAGACATAGAAAAAACAACACAAGCAATGGTCAGCATCAACAATGAAATGTTTGCTGGGGTGGATCCCTGAGGACACATTTGCCTGAATATCCTCAGAGAGAGAGCAGGTAAGTGCTACACCAATGCATTAGTTTTATACTACAATTAGCACTCCACCCATAAAACTAGACTATACAATCATACACTAGTGGCTAATACTATCTTTCCCAACAGGATCTGTCCACCACACACCAAGCTGCTGCTTAAGTGCCCAAAAGACAGAATTACAATTTGTTAAAATGAAACTAAATAATTCTTCATTAAACTCCACTTCAGAAGCCAAGTTCACACCCCACACCACACAATTTTATCAATAAAAATGAACAATAAAAATGACTCTACACTGAATTTTACTTAAATGAAGGTGCATATCATCAGCATAATCACATCCAGAAACTCTTGTTTGTTTCTTTTTCCTAAAAAAATATCTATTTGCCTGAGTTCCACTTCATGTTTTTTCCCTGGTTGCCCATGTCCCCACCTGCAGCAGCTCCAGCTAGATTCAGGAGATTCAGAAGTTCAGTAAAGAAGATCTGTGTTTACTCATCTGCCTCCCGGATGTTCAGGCTGCTAGTCTATTCTTTCCATCATTTCCCATGCTGTCAAACTTAGTTCTGTTGTCATTACTCTGACTCAGTCCTGCTCTTGCCCACCTCCTGTGAGCCAATCACAATCTGTTCCATACAATTTAAATCTCAGTGCTCTTCCGTTATTCTGCCTTTCAGACTCTCATTCATGTGACCCACCTCTTCCCAATCCATCTCATTCTGGTCGCTTCATCCAAATCTCCACCTGCTCCAGCTCCACCTCCACCACCATCATCTAGTCTCCAGGGGGTCCTGTCCTGTTCCTATTATTGTTGGGACTCTGCTATGTAGTTTCAGCGAAGTCTAATTGCCCGATAATTTAATACTCAAACTCTGTACCTGAATAAATCATGTTCACGTTCCTCTACCGACCTCTCCTGATTGAACTGCTAAATGTTGTTAAAAAATAAAATTTGTGATAAGTTGCCTGCACAACATCTGGAGTGATTTTTCATAAATGGACAGCCTACAAACTGAGGTAATGATGGCTTACATGCAATACAGTGTATTCCGTTATAACTAATTTCACTCTGGTATTCTAGCAAACTCAAAACTAGAGTTCGCTCCTTGAAAACACATTTAACAAGCACATTGCTATATTATATTATTGACTACCTTTAAAAAATATTTTGATCTATAGCCACTATTGAGCAAGCTTTTATACTGTCCATATTTTAGGATTTTTTCACACGGTTTGACCCAAGAGGACAGGAGAGGAGAAAACACTGAGTATGACACTGTAACCACAAAGATGACATTTTAGGAAGTCCGTCTGCCACCCATTTCCTTTAGCTTCCCCAGATTACAGGGCCATGAGTGTGCTCGTGGCATGGCGCCACACTTTACCACCGCATTAGTCTGTCATCACCTCCGAGACATTCACGCAGGTGTTTCACTACAGTCTGTGTCCCTATTTAATATGGCTCTGACTGACAAGAGGGCGGTTCGGCTCTGTTAGAGGTGTAATTATGGTTGTGGATTTTGGTGCTGATGCCATTGTTGTGATCGTCTGTCTACAGTGACAAAAACAGAAAGAAAACGGGTGATAACAGAGACTCAGTGTCTCAGAGGGGAAAAGACGACAATTGCATGACAAAAGGATATTTGAGATGATGGCAAAAAGCAAGAAAATTCCAGCTGTGCACTGCACATACAGAGGTTTTTTTTTGTTTGTTTGTGTGTGTGTGTGTGTGTGTGTGTGTGTGTGTGTGTGTGTGTGTGTGCGTGTGTGTGTGCGTGTGTATGTCTGTACTTGAAAAAGTAATG
>VUQH01055394.1:0-22102 GCA_015106775.1 Etroplus canarensis | reverse complement strand
GAAGGTTCATGGATGTAGTGAAGGAGGACATGCAGAGGGTTGGTGTGAGGGAAGCGGATGCAAGGGATAGGGTGAGATGGAGGCAGATGATCTGCTGTAATGACCCCTAACGGGAGCAGCTGAAAGAAGAAGAAGAAGAAGAAGAAGAAGAACAGGTGTGCTTTAGAATGAAATGTATGTGAATGTTGAGAGTGCTGACTGCAATGTACACGTGCCCAGCTATGATTGGTGTGGCCATGTAAAGCTTGAATATGATTGGCTCCAGTCTAGAGAAGATTCATTTATTTCTTCCCTGTTCCAAACTGCCACATCTGAGTGGCTCTTGGCATATGCTTTCTGTGCTCAGGTGTGAAGAGTAGGGGTGCGGAGCCTTTTATTTGGATCTCTTTTCTCATGTTAATGTTAGTTATGGAAGTGCATTGCTGTATTTTATTTTTTTTTCTTTTGGTAAGGTTATCTTGGTTGTGATTCTCCAGATGGTTTTGACTGCTGTCTAGTTATTGGTTCACCCTGATGTTAATTTTAGCTCCTGCATTTGTGGATCTGTTGATCCACAAATGCACCACATTAGAAACAGCTACATTTTCACTGTGCACATAGCACAAAATAAAGTATTCAAATAAGATAGTGTTAGTCATATTCATTGCCTGACAACAGTAGCTCCTTTAATTGAGTTAATCAGAATCTGCCAATTTTGCCTTAAGGGTTAATATGTTTCTGTCCAAAAAGTTCCTGCTCCAAAAAAGATGTGATGTCATGTTTCTGATAGAAAAGATGAAAACAACCAGAGAAATTAGAAAGTGTGTTAGAACACAGCTGCAGTTTCTGGTCCCACTATGATAATGTCTTCAGTAAAACAGAGTAATGTAAGTAAACATCCCTGTTTCTGACCACAGTGAACTCAGCGTCTCTTTTGACAAACCTAGCTCATCAGGTAGGTCAAAGGTAAACTCAGACCTATACATCTGCAGTGAAAAGGGAGCACCATTTTAATTTGTGTTGAATTTTTTCAGCTTCAGTAGAAGTAAATGGGAAATTGAGTAAACAGTCATTTAAAAGAAATGTAATCTTACCAGGTCTTTACTGGTGAGGCTTTAGTGATAACAAGAATCAGATATCTATATATTACTAATGCTAAGTGGAGACAGTCTGAAATTGCCTGCAACAAAACAGAATAGTCTGCAGCTCCGTTCATGACTGACACAACAACAAGTCAGACCAGCACCAAAGCCATTAGAATATATAGAATATATAATATGGGAACCATAGTTGTCACTTCAAAAATCCAGAGAGACAAACAAACAAAAAATGACATTCTTTGACCCATGGAAGTAATTTCTAACATAATGAGTCAGTTCTGAATTACTAATTAATTGTTTAAATAAGTGTTTGTTAGCCATATATGAAACCATACGTGCAAAAAATTTAATTTAAAGGCACCCCATTAATAATCCTTGTTCTCTGAACACCATTGTCATGGAATAGCTGTATTTAGTGTGTTGTTCATGCATGCGGTGAATCCTCTTTGACAGGGCTGTGTCCCTGGGTGACAGACTCAGGCATATGCAGGAAGACCGTGGGAGCCTGGTCACAGCACTCAGGCCAGGTCGCCCAATGCACACAGGGGTCATGTGCAGTAATAACTGGGTTAGAACCGCCTAAGGCTGACTGCCACAACACATGAGCAGAAATACAACTTTGTCTTCACATCTTGGCCTGTCATTCTGTCTGTTTTTGTTTCCCCTGAGTTTGTCACATAAGAACACAACTAACACATGCATACAAAACAGAAATCACAACTTGTGTGACTTTCCTCTTATTGTTTTAAAAACCCATTTACAAAAATGTCACTGTGTAAAATGTATATAAAACAGAATGCAGGCATTAGCAAACCATTTAATTCTTTCATTTAATTTAAAATAGTAAAAAAAAAATCAAATGTTGAGAGTGAGAATTTTTTAATTGAATTTGATTCCAGCAGCTTTCAAAATTGTTGGGACAGGGACACAACAAGACTCGGAAAGTTGTGTAATGTTTACAAAGCATCAGGTGGAACATCTCAGCACTAATTGGGCTAATTAGTAACATAACTGAGGGGAAAAAGGATTTTCAGAGAGACTCTTTTGAAAGTAACTCATTCCTACCTGTGGTCATCAAACTTTTCAACTCCTCGCTATGACACCTGGACTATTTTCACTTGTCTTATCTTTATATACTGTATATAGTGTAGTCTAAATTGGGAAATTGGGAACTTAAACTTGACAAATAATCTTCATTTTTTGCCCCCCAATTTATATTCACTATATATATTACATAACATTTATATATATCCATATACTATAATATTATATTATTTTCAGTTCCATATTCACAATGATATTCACTCACTTCTATATTTCATTCATTTATTTCTAACTGTGCAGCTGTAATAACAATGCAGTTCTGATTTATGATTCATGATGTGCATGTCTCAGCTATAGATTAAGCCCATCTCAATGCGTCACTAAATGTCACAGAAAACCACTCCTACTTCTGGCTATTAAACTTAACAGCTCCTCCCCTCACCTGGACCACTTCCTATTGCCATGCTGTGTATATACTATAAATAGTACTGTTCAACTTGGATCACCTATGCTACACATTGCATATAGGGTTTATATATTTATCTTTCAAATTTATATTTATATATATTTAACGAAGTGTCTGTAATGTAAGCAATTTCCCCCTTGGGAAGTACAAAATATTTGGGATTTCAACATCTACAGTACATAATATCATTTAAAGATTCTAAGAACCTAGGAAAATCTCTTTTCAAAGGACAGGATTGAAAACCACTACCAAATGGCCTTGAGCTTTGAGCCTCAGGCAGTTTTCATTTTAAAAACAGACACAATGTTGTCATGGAAATCACTGCATGGTCTCAGGTAGACTCTTGAAAATCATTGTCAGTGAACACAGTTTGTTGCTACATTCTAAAATAAAGGTTAAGGCTCGCAAAGAAAATAAAAAAACAACAACATATCATCTCTGGGCCCAAGCTTATTTATTATATTATTTATTGGACTTACACACTCACTCACATGAAGAATCAAGGAGAGGGACCATCCAGCTTACCATCAGTACACAGTTCAAAAACCATGATACATGAAGGTATGGGATTCATTATTGCACAGAGTATGGTCGCACATCTGTGAAGGCACCATTAATGGTGAATCATGGCTATAGAATTTGGAGCAGCACATGCTAACATCCAGATGAGTTTCAGGGAGGGCCTCCTTATTTCATCTGTCCGTCCAATCATTTTTTCTTGATTATTTAATTCAGGATCTTTCTCTTTCTCTCCCTTGGGTGTGGGTTGGGCTCGTTAACCATGTGTTTTGTTGGTGTGGGTTGGCAGAGTTGAGGCTGCACGCCCGCTCCACAATGTTCATCAGCCACAGCATCTGAGTTCTGCAGTTCCCTCCATATTGTGCAAGAATGTAGCTGCTATCAGTGTAGTTAGCCATGTGAATTTGCTAAATCTTGTCTTGTTTATTTTAAATTGTGTTATACCTAATGTCTTTTCTCTGCTACTCTGCTCAGGATCTCATGTACTCCACCTGGACCTGTCAAGTGTTCTGCCTGACCCATTCCCACTCTCCAAGGATCTTGCCTGTTGCAGTTGGACTCTCTGGTATCAAGCATAAGAACCTGTCTAACCCTCACACCTTGGACTCAAGGACCGTTTGCTTCCTCCCAGGACTACCAGATCCAGTCACTTGCACTCTCCATTCTGGAATCATTCATACCACTGGATATTCACGGACTCACAGAGTAAAACTCAGACCTCACCTCACACCTTCTCACACCTTTGGACATTTTTCCCAAAGCCTTGTTATACTCCCTTGTGTCTCATTAAAACCTGCAAAACTAACCCTTCTGTGATTGTCCACTTTTGGGTCCACACAGAAAAGGCCCTAGCCAGCCAGTAGATTCAAACCCAGGTCCTTCTTGCTGAGAGGTGGCAGGGCTAACCACTCCACTCCTGTGCTGCCCCGTGTTTCGTCTAGATAATGTCAATCACCAGGCTGCACCTTTTACAACACTATTTCTCAGTAATAAATCTGCCTGCAGTCCAGACCTGTCACTAAAAATGTTTTGCATGCTTTGAAATGAAAATTATAATAAGGAGTCCCTGAACTGCTGGGCAACTGAAATATTAAGTGATAATGAAAACTGTTTATTTCTAAAACCACAGCAATTGGTCCTCTCAGTCTCCAAATGGCTTGCAGAGCATTGCTTTAAGAAGAGGTCATGCAATACATAGGTACAGCAATGTTGCATTTTTTCATCAGTGTGTCATCATTTTTCACATCATTTGATTTTTTTCTTGTTCCACTTTTATTTCATCATAACATTTCTTAACATTCCACTTCAAATGGAGATATGACTACTGAAATATATTTATGTATTTTTAACATTTTAAGATGTCTTAAAGCCCTGCAATAGACTGGTGTTCCATCCATTGTGTACCCAGCCCCTCACCCACTGTGATAGGCTCCAGCCTTAAATTGGATAAGTGGTGAAGAAGATGAATGGATGGGTGGAAGATGTCTTAAAATAACTGAGGGTCATTTTTTGCGTGTATGGGGTAACAAAAGGTATATATAATGGACTAACAGTGATCGACTACCTGAAAGAATAGAAATAGAAGGGACCAAGAACTCTTTAACGACTTTTTAAATTACCCCCCAAAAAAGTGATTATTTCAAGAAAGAAACAGGGAACCAACAGATTTTGCCTTTCTGGAATATAACAGTCTGGTATTTCTAAACAAAAACAAACATTTAACAAATGCATAGTTTACCACTATAAATGAATAACACTTCACTTTGCAAGGCTAATGTATAAGCCACTACACTATGGAGACAGTAAATAAAGACATTAAAAAAAATAACATTAAAAATACATGTACTTAAAAAACTTTGATTTTAAAAATAGTATTTTCTTTACAATTTCTAAAACAGTTCTGTAAATACACCTTGGTTCCCTATAATGTTGTTAGAAAAGTAACGGAAATACATTAAAAAAATTCAAGTCCCCTGTATTAAACAAAATTAAGCTATTATTTTGTAAAATTTGGTTTAATTCCACTGTCCAGTAAATGTCAAATCTTTTATATAATGAAGTTATTTTGTAAACTGCATGCAGTACAAGCCTTTATCTGCTAAGAAAAAAGAAATGCTGAAAAGTTTGCTTCATGTGTGGACCATATGTTTCCACAATTGTGTACGCTCATATGCCACCCTGTCTGTAAGTCCCCATCTAAAACATGCACAGCTAACGGACCTCACACCCATCTCTCTTTACTCAGTCAATAGCTACTGTTTCCCTGAATAGTCAGATGCTGCACAGGATCCACCTCACAGTTTCATTCTTTCATTATAAATGCTTTTTATTCATTTTGGCTAAACAATTGTATGAATTTAGAATATTCTTTAAATGGAAGTGATCATTTAATAAATAAAGATTGATTAGACTTTCATTGCTGAGAGGAATGTTGCCTTCCTTTATTAACATTATATTTTTCAAATAGCCTTCTGCTGAAGACATTTTCATGGTTTTCGTATATTAAAAACAAAAACACCACAACGTCTGCAGTGAAAAATGCTTTTAAAATTCAGCATGACATAGCAACACATGTCTGTATGGACAATTAAATGTAACAGGAATGTTTAAAATATCATTTATTATAAATACTGTTTAAGGTTATATTTCCTGAAATCACTTTAATGTATAAATGTGTCTCTTGATCAAGGATTACTCATATGATTACTTAACTGAATTTTTTTGATGACCTACAGCTGTTCATTGCAATAATTGCATTTGTTTAGCACATCTGGAAGACTCTGTGTACTTAAAGCAACAATATAACAGCCTTATACTTCTTTTTTTTGTAATACTATACTTTTTAAATATGACATATTAAAATGTAATACAATTAAGTGATTCACTGTAAATAAATATTCAGCTATACATGCATAAAGTGTTTGATTTCAGCATATATATTCAAGAAAATATGGTTTGTGTTTCCTATACACAAGATTTAAACCACTATGAAAATGATAGAGGGATATAAAGCCACAAAACCACAATTATTACTAAATCTGATGGGACAGTCTTACCGGCATTTCCAGTGTTATGGAGCACTTGGGCAGAGAGAAGTTGCCAGCAAAATCCAGTATTAAATCACTGACTTAGAGGAAAAAGAATCCTGTTTAAAAAACCCTCCAGTGCAGAAGAAAGTGAAGCTATAGTCCTCATCATTTATTCTCCTGAGAAGCACACATTAAGCGCAAAGCCTCTCACACACTAGCTCTCTCTCTCTGTGATTCAGCCTCTCCTTCCTCCCCCTCTCTCCTTGCGTTGAGTGCTCAACCTCCAGTCCCCACTACTTTACTGCTTCCCCTCTCTACAGCTTGCAGTCCTTATCACATGCACATGGTCCTCATCTAGAGCTTCAAGGTAAAGCCCACAGGAGCATTTTGCATCCTTTTTTTCTGGTCAGTCTCTCACATGCATCCCTCTCCCCCTCTCATCTTCTCCTCTTGGTCCTCATCGCTTTACACATCTGTCATGCTTTGTATCTTAGAGCTTCCTTTACTGTTGAACTCTTATTTTCAGTCCATGCCTCATTATATCCAGAGATCCTTTGCCCTGAAGCTTATTTTAGCAACAGTGTTTTCTTCACTCTTTTAACTTTTGACATGCCCAGAGTGTTGAAACTGGTCTCTGGCTCTATGTCTATGCTGTAGAAAGAGATGAAAAACAAAGAAGTATTGTGCCACTGAGAAGTGAGTACATTTTGGTATGAAAGAACGTAAAATGCAACCATCCTCTCTTGGGCATTTGCCTTTGTCCAGTTTTGCCCCTAATGGTCTGGGCTCATGTACAAAGTTTGTCTGGCTTAAGGGTCACATCCATCCTCTTTTAAGTGAGACCCCCTGCCCTCAGATATGATTGCAAACACCGGACAACAGGTTTAAGGACACACAGCACCGATTTGCCCTTGCCTCAACAGAATCTCTATGAGACAAGCTAAAGTCAGTCAACAGCAAATACAATAAAATTAAAATGGAAATTATAAATCTTATCTTCTGCTGAAGAAATGTCAATGAGGCTCAGGGAATAAACAAGCAGTGTACATGCTGAGCAGCTTTATATAACCTAATCCTGAAGGGTTTTGTAAATCTGCCAAATAAATAGGCCATATCCCATGTTACAGTGAGGGTCATATTGTATGCCTGATTCAGCTTTCTAACAATATACACACTGCCTTCTGGCTGATTACATGTGGGGGACAAGCAGTCTTAGTGACAAGTCTTTTAATGGTATGGCGCTATCTAATCTACACACTGTATGTATTGTAGTGTCCAGTCTGCTAACAAATAGAACGGCTCAAGCTCTGATAGAAATCACACTGTAAATAATGCAACACAAAGCAGGCAGTGAATCCCTGCACACTTGCATGTTCACTTCCTTACCCTTCTTTTATATGCCTTTCGTGACCATAGTTTACAAAATTAACAACATACTGTATTTGATAAGACTTGAAACTAGCAATTGAGACAATTAACAGATAATCAGAGTGTTTGCTGGAGTCATAGATCGAGGAGCTGAAGGAATGTTTTCTCACAGACTTCTGCAATGGTTTCACTTTTCATACCTAGAGGCTACATCCATCATTTATATTCAGTATTTGAACAATATGTAAATGCTTGCTAAATAGGGGTACAAATGTAGCTTTGCAGTTAACTGAACAAATACCAACCTCACGGTGAGAGACTGAGTAGTTCTTGTCCTCTGGAGAACATGAAGTTTTCAATTCAGTCCATGTTATGGAATTGTTAAAATGTATTGGACAAACTATTTGATCATTAGTAGAGTAATGTCATGAACAAAGCTGGAAAAACTCTTTAAAATTATTATACTATTTCAAACATATTTTCATAATCTCTGTAGTTTGTCCCAAAGTTATTATAGTTTTGTATTTTCTTCATTTTTATTTTTATTTTGTTTTGAGTTTTTTGTTTTCATTTCAGTTAAGTTTCAGTTTCCACAGCAGATTTGCTTATTTCAGTTAAGTTTTTATTATTTGAAAATGCTTAATTTTAGTTTGGTTTTTATTAGTTTTAGAGTAAGCTTAAGTTTTCTTGATTATTATAATTTAGATGGTATTTGTCAGGAGAAGATTTAAGATGTTCGGATTAGAAATTACAGTGCAAACACAACACTTTGTGACGCCAGGTAATTCTTAGACATGTAGACATTCTGAGTTTCAATAAACAGATGCACCCAAACATCATCAAACAGGCTGTCTTACTAAATTTAGTCAAACTGACAAGGACTATAACTAAGGAAAATTCCTGCATATTTTAAAATTTATTTTAGTTAGTTTTGTGAGCCCACAATATCATTTTTGTTAAAGTCTAGTTTTTATTTTTATTCAGTTGTCTAAATTTTTTTCTCATTTAGTTTTATTTTTTGGTTTAGTTTTAGTTAAGTATGTTAACTTTGGTTTGTCCTCACTGAAACTTTGATATGGTTATAATGCTGACTTTCAGAGATCAGAAGTGTTTCCAAAAGAGCTCTGGGTCTGATCTTGTTAAAAGTATAGTCAGTGTCATTCTTTTAACATGACCAACATAAAATGACTTAATTTAGTTTGATTTGTTTGATTTTCAGGATTTTCCTTCGGCTATGTGCTTAAACATATTGCCCTCCGTAAAAAGTTTCTCAGGGCTCACAAGAAGTTAAATGCCCAAATAAACTATATTTTGAGTCCAAAGTATGAATATTAATTCTATTTAGTCAGGCTTGCTGCTTGTGTGTTTTACTGGATGAACAAGAAAGGAAGTGTTATAACCTCCATACATTTTCTCTCAGTATTCATGAAAAAAGTCAGGTGTCCCTTGTAGTGAAGTGCTTTGTGCGTTCACCTTACAAGCGAAAGGTCCCTGGTTCATTTCCAGGTGGGGACGCATATCCCTCTCACCATGGAGAGTTATGTCAGGAATGGCATCTGGCGTAAATCATCTGCCAAATTACTAATGCGGATTAATCCACTGTGGCACCCCTTGGTGGAGAATACAAAGGGAGCTGCCAAAGGCACATTCATGAAAAAAGTCTACATAGAATGTCTTAGTGTGTAGGGGCACCATGCACTGCTGAAACAGCTTCAGCAACTCTGCAAGACTCTGAACTTTATTGGCAAGACTGATAACATTAAGCCATAAGATATTCCCTCATTTAATCTTTTGACGGTGGAGGAGGAGAACTACATACAGTTTCCTCCCTGGGATTAATAACGTATTCTGATTACATCTAACACTGTGGTCTAAAATCTCCAGTAGGTGTTACTGTGAACACTACTGTATAGAATATGTTTCACATCATTATCATTATATACTTATTAAACCATTCAATGACCCAGTCAGTCAGTCAGTAGTTTCATCCTGGCAGGATCAGAATTTACCATCACAGACTCACCAACATCTTTGTATTGATTTAGAGTGACTCTGTGCTGCAGGGGGTCAGTGGACCAGAAATCATGTCAGCAGAGCCATCAGATCTCCACACTTTCATTTAATTTGCCCGCCTTTGTGTGTGAATGGGTGTGAGAAGGAGTAGTATATTTGATTTATATTTTTTGAGATGGAAACTTTTTTCTTATGAATTTTCAGGGGTTTTTTTAACATTTCAAGAGGTTGAGTGTTTTGATCATTAGGATCTCTGTCCACGAGATGTGAAATGTGTTAGATAGATAGATAGATAGATAGATAGATAGATAGATAGATAGATAGATAGATAGATAGATAGATAGATAGATAGATAGATAGATAGATAGATAGATAGATATGCAAGTTAAATATTTATATATCAATATATTATACTAAATATATTTGATGAAATATTCTGGGGGGTTTTTCCCTACAAATGAAACCAGTAATATGAACCTAATTCTCTGTAATAAATTAAACAGCACAGTGGGTTTCAAGTTATTTTTCATCCACAAAAGATAAGCATGTTCGGTCAGCTTTTGGTAAACTATCTTTTGGTAAACTATGATGCAAAACTACGACAGCAGTGCAAATTGTGTGACTGTGTCCTTTTCAAAATTACAAAACATAGACTTGTGCAACAGACTTTGCAAACCTCGAATACTTTTAAAATCAGTCCAAGTTCAACAGCTGATCTAAACATCAAAAAAGGAAATAGAAGTAAATTCTGAAATAAAAATGATATTTTACTCAACTATGAGCGGTAATTTTACTGTGCAGTTTTACAGGGGATAGAGGTGCCACAAATTTTGCTATTTCCTGAATCTAGATTGTTAAAAGTGTTCCAACAGTATAAAAGTCAGATTGCACAACTATTTATTCTACATTCCAGAAATCAATGTTTTTGTGTCAGACAGAAATTTCCAGAGCAGAGCTGCTGCCCTTCAGCAGATATAAATACTCGCGCATAAAAATGCACAACACACTCAAAAGAAGAGGCTGTAACATCACTGCAGAAGGGAAATCAACATCAACAGAATGGGGTAAGTTAAAATATTCTTTTGTTCATTAGATTGAAATTTCTGTGAGTATTTTATGTTATAAATCTTTGGTTTATAATTAGTACTTGTAAATCAAAGCATTATTAAACTGTGGAAGGTTTGATCAGAAATATTTTAAAAGCTAACTATCTTGGTTTATTTGAGCAATAATTATCCAACATTTTATTAACAGCTGTAAATCCAAGGCTTAATTAGCAAAATCAATAATTAAATAATATATTTCTTACAATGTGTAATTCTACTTTAAAAAAAAAAAAAAAAACTATTCATGGTTTTATAATTTCGCTGATCCAGAAAGTCACAGAAACATTTCATTCCTGTTGATCATTTGGTTCTGTTGCTGTTGTTTCAAGAGTTTCTCTCACCTTGGTTTTGCTGGCTGTGTGGGCCTGTCTGGCAGATGTGGCACAAACTGAGAAAACAATCAAAGGCTCTCTGTTAGGTAACACAAACACACAAAATCTTACTTCTTCACCAATTTCTAGTTTTTTCATCAATGTTTTTTGTTATTAAACATTTCCTGCAAGGAATAAGACATAGCCTATCCATACTAGTACAATGATCATTCAAATTCTCAATCATACCAACTTGCTGCAACAGATATGGTCATCGTGTTTAGCTATTGTTTTACAGTCAAGCACACTGACCTTTAACACTATATATGCAAGTAAGGATTATAACAATTGACACTATGAAGCACAGCTGATGTTGAAGATTGTCATTAGGCGGTAGTGGAGTAACCTGTTTCACATGTTAGTAGATCATTAAATGGGGTCATCAGTATCATTATCATTATCACTGCTCAGTGGGCCTTGGAATAAGGAAAAAAGAAACATACAATCAAATAAGTCAAATATTAAACAAGGGAAAATCAGAAGTCAGAAAAACTCAAACAAAATTAAGTTACATGAAAACAAGATAAAAAGCAGTTGAGATTTAAAAGAGGCTCAGTCAAGGAGTTCCACAGCTGTTAACCAAAGTTTAATAGACAAACTGAAAAGATGGTGTAAAGATTGATGATGGTGCTAAATGAAAAATTTTACTTACTCTTAAATTATCCACTTGATGAAATAATCGTGTTCAACAAACTGTGTGGCAACCCATTTAAATTTTGTTGAGATAAATGATTCTGGACCAAAGTGTTGGCTGACTAAATAGCTTGCGTCAAAGGTTGCTGTAATATTTACAAGCACCTACAGGGTCCAATGCTCTGAGACATCTGTTTACCCCTGGAATGAAATACAGTCCGGTCCAGAACTGACCTGCAAAAGGGGTCCAAATCCTGCCCAGCGGGTGGCTTTGCAAAATGTAATTTTTGGATTTTGTGTTGTTAGATCATTTAAGCATTAAGGGCCAAGCCAAAGATCTGAATTATTGTCATTTTGCAGGCTTCTTAATGACAAGACGTCATTCACAACCCACCACACTAAAGTTAGGTAGTTAAGCTGAGGAGCTATGCAAACATGCCTGTTTATGTTAAAACAGTAGACTAACAATGTGAAAAAATCAAGAAATGTTGTTGAAATTGCACTTATTTTTTGATGGTTCATTAAATATGAACATTTTCCTAATGCTCAAGTACTTTTTTTTTGCAAAAAAGGACTAATTTAGAGGCATTTTTATTAGAACATCATACAGTGGTGTTACTAGACTGACCCACTTGAAATCTGAATGTGGTTCATGAAGTAAAATGAGTTTGACACCCTTGATTTACACTAAAACCTCCTCGGCAGCTGCTGTTCAGATAGATAACTCCTGCCTTGAATGACATGGACTTTCCTGAGGGATCTGAGGGCTAGGCGACTACTCTTCATTTACTACAATTTCTGAAAAGAAAACTGTCTGTTTCTCTTCAAGCAGCTGATAAAGATGAACGATAATACATTCAGTCAGTCTCCAATGAAAGATGTAACTGAACCCACTGGAGACATATTTAAAAAAATTGTTAATGAGAGAAGGGCTGCAATTTTCATTAAAAATATGAACACAATGAAGTAAAGCAAATACGAACTGTAGCACAACTACTGAAGCCACTGTCTGTTTATTCAGTTTCTGTGATGCATGCAATTATTATTATTATTAGTCAGCTAATATATTTTAATTGCTTGTAATGCACTATATACTGAAGAAGAACGTACATAATTATGATAAGATTAATGATGATAATTTTACAGAACAGAACTGTCTAAATATGTTGGAAGAGAGGATCACTAAAAAATGTTTTCGCGATTATGTCACCTACTTAAAAATTCAGGTAGATCAAAAGCCCTGCTCTGCTTACTGTATACTGCAGGGTATACAGTAAGCCTGATATCAAGCAGATCATCTGCATTTTGTTACAGATGCTCTGTTATACATTAAGGCAGAAAAATGAAGATTAAAATATATAAACATATATGTATACAATTCAATAGGCAACATAAGTAACTCCAAAATTAAACACTATATACAATATGTACAAGATATGACAAAGAAAAATAACTTGTCATGGTTTTATTATTAAGGTTAAATATATATTTGAGAGGAGACATAAAGAACCAAAGTGTTGTTAACATGTATGCTCAAAACAAACATCTTCCAAAGACATTTATTTGTTTATTCAAAAGTCCTAACTGAGATTAAAAGAGAACAAATGAGAAACAAAACAAGATGAGTCAGTCAAAAACAAAATTGCGCATTGTGAATTTACAGGCAATTAAAACAATCTCAAATCATATTTAAAGGAAAACATGAAATAAAATAGTAAATAAATCAAAGTTCATGGTAACATAGAAGGTTTGTGTTTTTGAGGTAAACTCCATAGTGAAGTGGTTTACACATTCGCCTCACATGTGAAAGGTCCCCAGTTCACAACTGGGAGGAGATGTAAGAGCCGTCTTGGGAGTCACAAGTCAGTGATCAGTGGGAAGTTTGCATCAGGATCACCTGGTATAAAAATCTTTCCCAAATCACATGTGTGGATTCATCTGCTATGGTGACAATTTGGGGGAAAAGGGGAAGAAGAATATTCAAAACAATTTCAGATGGTCTAGGCTGTCTTTTAGATCAGAACATTATCTGACATTTTCCAAAACATACGCCATCTATGCTTACTTCCCAGCCTCTAGGACAGCATCACTTCGCTACAGGAGAATGGTTGGGGGGACCCTGGCTCCTCATGTGCCCTGGCAGGCCATGGTCTACATCGCTGAGAGCATACTGGATGGAGGCTATGCAAGTGGCGCTCTCATATCTGACCGCTGGGTACTGACGGCTGGAAGAAACCTTTTTGTTAACAAGAGTCGTGAAGACACTCAGGGAACAAAGCCTGTCACTCCCAAAGTGTACCTGGGAATTCGGAAAAAGGATAAAGCTATTCCTTCCAATGAGGTTGAGGTTGCAAAGGTGAGAAAAAAATACAGCAAAAAATGTTATTATTTTCTTATATTTTATAATCTTTCTGTTGTTATTATTTGTTGTGTCATTAGATACACAACATGTCTTTAAGGCTTCGATATTTTAGAAAACCAGAAGTCCATAGATTTAACTTACATTACTTATTCTGAAGTTCAGCTTCATTTAAATAACATTTTCTTATTTAATTCAATCTTATGTCTTGAAAAGATTACTATTAAACACTACCTCAGGAAACCTTGCAGTTGTTAACATTTTTTTCAGCTAAAGAAAATCACTTTAGCCTTAAAGGTGAGGGATATGAATGACAATGAGAGTGTGAAGAGAAAAAAAAAAGATCTGAAACATTTTTCCTCTTTTTTTATGTTATCTTTGATGTCTTTAGAAATGCAGTACATTTATGTGTATTCAGGGTTTTAAAATCTATTATCAGAGTGGAAATTAGTCTTTGTTTAAACTGCTTGTAGTTCATAGACAAGGATCTTGTGAAAATTGTTGCAAGTACATTTTAAGGGGTTAAAAGCCCAAAAGGTCAGGAAGCCTTGCTTAAAAGTATCAGAAGCTTATTACAATGGCAGATCAAACTTTTACATTCCCCTCCTGCAGGTTGTTCTCCATCCAGGCTTTCAAAACCAATCTGACTGGAACAATGACCTAGCTCTGATTCAGCTGAAGGAGCCAGTGGTTATGAACGATAAAGTGACCCCCATTCCATTGCCAGAGAGAGGTCAGGACCTGAACAACGCTTTGCGTGGGTCAGGAATTATCACCGGCTGGGGCTGGGGGTCCCTTCTTACTCCTTCTGATTTCCTCAAATACCTCATAGTGCCTCTGGCAAATCATTCTGACTGTAAGGCAGAATATGAAAGTCTCACATCCACACCAGCTGTAGATGACAACATGTTTTGCACCGCATCAACGAAGTATGAGGAGAATGTCTGTTTTGGTGATGCAGGTGGTGCTCTGGCTGTCACAGATGTTGAAACTGGGGACATATATGCTGCAGGGATCCTTTCCTATGATAAATCCTGCAGCAGGTACAAACATGCAGTCTATATGAAGATTTCCTCATATTTACCCTGGATCCACAGTGTTATCAGAGGTGATACAGACAAATCACCTGCTCTGCGTTTTAGAGCAATGTCTGAGATGTACCAGCGGCAGTAGTAATTTATCTGTACTCTAAGTGCCAAATAGGTGTATAATCAGGTTTGTAAGTGCTGGGATTGTAGCACTTGGCATTTAAATCTTAACACGTGTAATTTAAATTGTGTAACTGAAATGTGGAAAGGAAAAAATACTCTTATTAAATAAATTCTATTTAAAAAACACTGTTTGCAATTCTTCTTGTTTTAATAAATAATATGTTCACACACACACACACACACACACGGTTGGGTCAGTTGTGCGTGAGTACTTTGTAAGTCTCCCACAGTGACTGACATAGAGGTGGCAACTTTGAATCTCTTTATTTAGCAATCTAGAAAATGGCTACAAGCAAAGGACACACAGGGCTTAGGAAGTTGGCTAATCAACTTCTTTTGGCCAGGCTAAAATATTTCAGAAACAACTAAGCCTTAAAGCCAGGTCCTGTGAAATGAAAATATGCTTCTGCTGTGGTCTGGGTGTTTTTAAAAGATTGGTTTTGACTTTTAGTCACAGACCTTTAAAGAACTGGATCTTAAAAGAACACTGATGTACACTATATAGACAGAAGTAGGCCACCTACGCATTACATCTAACGGAGCTTTTATGACATCCCATTCTAAATCCATAGGAATTATATAAAGTTGGTCCCGACTTGGCAGCTATAACAGCTTCCACACTTGTGGGAAGGCTTTCTAGAAGATTTTGAAGTGTGCCTGTAGGAGTTTTCCTCCATTCATCCAGAAGGGCATTTGTGAGGTCAGACACTGATGTTTGACAAGAGGGTCTGGCTCAATATCTCTGTTCTCGAAGGTGAGGTCAGGGTTTTCTGCTGTCAAGTTCTTCCATCCATGCATGCATGAAGCTGTTCAGCCATGGAAATCCATGCCACGAAGCTCCTGGTGCACTGTTTTTGTGCTGATGTTAATGCCAGAGAAGATCTAGAACTTGACAGTTATTGAGTCAGGAGAGGATTGGTGTATTTTACACACTATTCCAACTCAGCACTCTTTACATACTTTGTGACTGAATTCCTGTAGTTCCCAAAAACTTCCGCTTTGCAATAATACTTCTTACATTTGATCACAGAATATTCAGCAGGGCAGAAATTTCAAGAACTGACTTGGTGCAATGGTGACATCCTATTACAGTACCACACTTGATTTCACTGAGCTCTTCAGAAGAACCCATTCTTTCACAAATGTTTGTAAAGGTAGAATGCACACAGTGGCAAATATTAACTGGAGGACCCCTCCACCCAGTATTTATCACTGTTGTGTTTTTTATAAATACTGACAGTACAACAGTACCCTGTTGATAATGTCAATTTAAAAAGCTTTCGTGTTAGAATTAGAATTCCTCAAATATAACTTTAGAATGCTTTTCTTAGGCACCGCTTTCACTGTTCATTATTACATTTGCATTTCATTTGATAGGGATGATTGAGTCTACACTGGCTACAAGGTTTTTACGTAATTAAAATATAAACTTTCCAGTATCGTCATACCACTGTGCACAATAGTTTACACCAATACACTTTAGTCATTTAAAATACGCTTGTCCAAGTTTCTTTGTATCTAAATTATGAAATTAAGATACAAAGAAACAAAGATTCAGATACAAAGATTTCCCACCCAAATCACTCCATTACTGGTGTCCTATAGAATAGCAGGTAATCTATAAATGGTAGAGATTGTGGTTACTTTCATAACAATGCCCAAGTGTTAGTACTGTACCTACAAGTGTGTATGTACTTTCAGCCTGTTAGCTACTAGCGAGAGACTGACCATGCCCTGGCTCTGGCTCCCAGCTGTGTGCTTGACTTGGTCACAGACAGCAGAGCACTGGGCTGCTCTGCTAACTAAATAATGTTTAACATCAAGGTAAAATAATGTGTTCTAGTGGAAGTTACAACTGTCTCTCCCCCAGAGTCAAGGCTAGACCAGCAGTTTTGAGTTATTTAGCATTACATTTAAACATTATCTGCTCCATTCACCACTGTCCTGCTTTTTTTCTCCTCTTCCTATTTTTTCTTCTTTTTTCACTTCCAAAAGAATAACTTTTCTTTATTTCCCTTGTTGTCATTAGGTTTGTTTAAACAGAGTAACGCGTGCCACTTGAAATGGGAGTGAGTTGAGTGAGGTGGGGCTCCCTTAGGGAGGTCAGGTCTCTCCTACTGTCATTGCAAACTCTGCACTTTGCCACTGCAGTAGTTTCATTTGTCTGCCCTAAGGGACCCCCCACTGGCCTGGGCCCCCAGGCATTTTCTTGCCTTGCTTGGTGGCAAGTAGTACCTCTGATTGCATGGCTACACACTCAAAACAGATGTGTTGAAACTAATATGGTGTGTTAGTTTCAACACATCTGGATGTCTACTTAAGGACAACACACATTATGTTGATTTTATGTGTATATGATTTTGTTTGATTTTTTTTTACGTTCATTCCATATTTTAACACAAAATGTGTTGTTTTATCCACACGTGTTTAACTAAATTAACACAAAATGTGTAAGATTTTAACACATCCATTTCAAGAGTCTGTGTTGATTGTATATGCTTGATTTTATACACCTTTGGTAATGGGACTGAATGAAATGCCAGAATGATTAGGAGATATGGACCAATATTTTTGTCCATATAATATAGTCTGATATCTCTGCTTAACATGCATGTATTTTTTAAATGATTTTGGTTTAATTATTCTTTATTTTTCCTTACCATTCCCATGTCTATTATAGATAAATTTGATTTTTTAGACCTTGCTATTGCGATACTATTGGTAGTAAGTATTTAGATAATTGAGGATCTAGTTGCTTGAGTACTCCTGAACAAATGAAGTATTTTAGAACTTTTTATATTGAAAGGACGCAGGTACAATTAATTCAGTTAAAATGAAATTATAATAATGTTATGAAAATAGCAGTTCATGAACATGTGTATGAAGTCTCATTTTAATGACTGCTTGAGACTGAAATTCTTGAAAAAAGCAACAACCTTAGACTTCTGCAACTTTGGTGGTACCAACTAGGCCAGTATAATTTGAATGTCACTGTTGATTACTTAGATCATGGCAAGGTTGCTGCTAACAATCATTTGAGACAGGCTTGTGATTAAACTGTGAATAAATAATTAAACTTAATAAGTAATCTGAAGGTCTTTCTCAATTGCCAGACTCAAGGTTATACTGCTCAGCACTAAACTAAAAAACGTAATAAGGTAAATAACGCCCAAGATATGTACTGGACAAGGTAGTAACGGTAAGTGTTTTGATTCTGTATAATTGTAAGCCCAGGATGGTAATCTTTTATGGAACATTATGAGGAAAAATACTGAATTTGTAATCTGTCGTTCACCCTGCACCATTGT
Organism: Etroplus canarensis; assembly: GCA_015106775.1. Lineage (NCBI taxonomy): Eukaryota > Metazoa > Chordata > Actinopteri > Cichliformes > Cichlidae > Etroplus > Etroplus canarensis. The sequence continues at coordinate 3,596 of VUQH01055394.1, read as the reverse complement.
CGCTCTAAAGCTTTGAATCAATATTTGTTAGCTAATATAACCCCTCTGAATTCTGCATGTGTCTGCATTCATTTTATATATGTGTGTGTTGATACAAATGCGTAGATGTGTTTGTGTGCTGTAATGAATATGAGTTAGTGGTGGTAACCTCTCCTCCCTGCTCAGAATTTGTAAATAGAATATTATTGATTACTGTTCAATAGACACAGTCTGATAAGAATGAAAATGTTCTAAAACTGTCAGTCTCCTGGACTCCTTGCCCCTTATTTTTTATGCATCCTGTCAAAAATTTATAGCTCATTGACCAGAATTTACATGTTAGTCATTCAGTCGAAACTGTTAAAACAATTAACAGTGAATGGAGTAGAAAAAAGCTGCAGCCACAAATTAGATGTATCTGCAATGCTAGAGAGGTGAAAATAAGTGTGATATACATATATAAAACACATGCCTGTCTTTCTGTGTAGACTTGTGATGTATCTGGAGAGAGACCTGCGCAAAGCCACTCCTCTCAGAGAGATCCCCAGCCAATCAGGACACTTGTCTCAGTGTCTGAATTTATTGATTGTATATCTGACCAGTACTGCACCAGCAATTATAGGTACACACACATAATTATGCACACACCCCTGTATGATTGTGCTTCCTTCATGTGTATTGTCACCTGCATGTTTATATAAATTTGAAAATTATTTAACTCTGCATTTTCATTTGCATTTCCTGTACTTTAAATGAGAGTTTGTGTGTTTTACTTTTGATTTCTGTAAAACCCTTTATTTAGTATCAGGTTAAGTGGAAAACCTGATATGGTTTTGGCTGTGGTATAAAAAAGTTGATTTATAAGTCATCCAGCCACAGATATTTGTAAGGTTTGAGTACCAGTTGGCTTCATCCTGAAGTGAAAGAAATACACATTTATTAAGATATACTGTTGTTTTGATTACAGTAAGTTCAAATCATTGGTCCTCTTTTACCTTCTTATCGCTTAATATGACCTCTTGCCTTGTCTCCATGCTTCAGAGGATATCCTATGTGTCCTGAAAGGCGTAATTGGAAGGAGACACCCAACTACAGCTCAGACCAGACAACTTAAACAAACTTTGCCGACCTTATTCACAGTGCTGGAACTTCTTTCATCACAGGTAATATGGACCAAAGTTATTCTTCTTTATTTATCACAAATACTGACTAACAGAAGAACCCAGTGAGCAGACGGAGACGAACTAAACATTTGAAAAGTTTATTTACAATAAGGCAGTTTGTATTCAGAGTATGATATGAATATGGCTGTGATAGACATGTAGGCATGTAGGTGAGTGTAAGGAGTCCATGTCTGTTGCTAGTGACGGTAATTATATGGACGGTAAGTCCAGTGATTCCAGGTAGCGAGGGCAGAATAAGTTTGAGTTCAACCATTCGTGAGAGAGTCCAGAGATGTCCACAAGGTTTGAGATAGGCAGGCAGCAGCAGAGCTACAGGCAGGTAAGCAGCATATAGAGGCAGGCATTAGCGAAGAGAGGAGCATATGAGTCTCCATACACTGCCTGAAAAAAGCAAAAGAAAGGGCAGAGAGGAGAGAGAGCAGGAAAATACTGCACAGTAGCAGCCATGACATCATTGTTTGGTTTTAATGCCATAGCTTTTTTACAAGGTTACCTACATAGATGCTCCCATTAATGACCAACACCATTCCCTATTTTTGAACACAGATTTCTCTTTCTATTTAGTACATGGCACTAGAACAAAAGTCAAGATGCTTAAGAAACAATCTCATTAAATAAACTAAGTAAACCAAGCAAAGGTAAAAACACCACCATCCTGCTTGTCTTTGTCGCTGTTTCTCTTAACCTTATCTCGACTGACCTGTTTAAAATGTCTGTCTCCTCACAGGTCTTTAGATCTCGAATTGTAACTGGAGAGTTTCTGACTCAAATTGGATTTTTGCTGGTAAGTGTTTGGTCATCCAGCATTACTCACTGTCTCATTTTAATATTTTATCTGTCTCAAAAGCAAAATGTATTACTTATTAAAGGCAAATAGTAATACTGGTAACTCGGGTGCACTGGAATGCTTTAAATTTAGAATAATCCACAATAAATCCAAGCCATCAAGATAATGGAAAAACTGTATGAATAGAGCAGTATGCCTGAAACATAGGGAATAGATATTACATCCACATGCCATTTCTCAGCTTTAGCTTGGGTAGATATACATTAATATAGGAATAACTTTGTGGGGCATACTTTCGTTTTAACACATAGAACTAGTGAGTTAGTGTAGTTTTTCAAAAATAATTGAACAGTTTATGTGAAGTCAAAGAAAAGGATGATTTTAGATTCTTTGAACTCAGTGACTGTCTATAGTCTCTACCTGGCATTTATAACCCCATTTATTAACTCAGTTGTTAATTTTGGTAAACATTAAATAACCCTTTTATTAATGTAAGAAAAACTTCATGTTGTGGTATCTTCAGTTTCCAAGTCACATGTATGCATGTTTTTTGCAAGTATGTTTTCTTTTGCAAGTATGTTTTCAGTACAGGAGAGAAATACAAAAAAGTGCCAGGAACCCTTATGGTAATATTAAAGACATGAAATTATTGAAAGCATGTTAGTGATGGTTTTTTCCAATTACAAAATAAACTAAAGCAGTCCAAGACTGGAAAGCTCAGCCAAGACTCAACAGCCCTTTCTTGCAATGTTAAAGAATCCTTCAAAAAAGACCATACACATCCAGATCTGAATCAAATTTAAAATGTTATCATTTTTACCTTGGTCCAAACCCCACCTGCAGTAAAATTTTCAATCAAATCTGCTTTTTGTGTAATCATGCTAATACACACACACACACACACACACACACACACACACACACACACACACACTAACAAAAACAAAACAAAAACATAACCTCCTTGGTGGAGGTAAGAAAATCAACTTAAATTATCAGTTAAAGGCAGCAGTGCTGTTTCAGTGGTGATTAATGCTGCCTTTTCCTTTTACTGTCATGATGGAGTTCCATGGATATACAGTATAAACCAAGTGCAGAGCTACTATATGGAAAAAAGTATGGGGCCACCACAAATTACACCTATTTCAGCTTTTATGACAACTCATCCTAAAATCCATAGGCAAAAATATGGAGTTAGTACCCCCCCTCTGTACTTACAACAGCTTCCACTCTTCTGGGAAAGCTTTCTTCAAGATTTTGGAGTGTGCCTGTGGGAATTTCTTCCCCATTCATTTAGAAGGGTATTTGTGAGATCAGATACTGATGTTAGATGAGAGGGCCTGGCTCTGCTGTAGTTCATCCCAAAGGCCTTTGATAAGGATGAGGTCAAGGCACTACTGGCCAGTCAAGCTCTTCCAGGTCAGGACACTTCCACTTTACAATAATACCACTTGCAGTTGATTGTGGAATATCTAGGAGGGAAGAAATTTCACCAATGGACTTATTGCATGGTGGCATACTATTACAGTACCATACTTGAATTTACTGAGCTCTTTAGAATGATCCATTCTTTCACAAACTTTTGTAAAGCTTGGTGCTTGATTTTATATGCTTATGGCAATGGGAATAAATCAAACACCTGAATT
>VUQH01055391.1:4375-31603 GCA_015106775.1 Etroplus canarensis | reverse complement strand
GTGACACAGCTCATGTTGAGAAGTTTGGAGATAAAGTCAGAAAGGCAAGACTGAGATGGTTTGGACATGTTCAGAGGAGGGATAGTGGACATATTGGACAAAAGATGTTGAAGATGGAGCTGCCAGGCAGGAGGAGAAGAGGAAGACCACAGAGAAGATTGATGGATGTAGTGAAGGAGGACATGCAGAGGGTTGGTGTGAGGGAAGAAGATGCTGGGGATAGGGTGGGATGGAGGCAGATGATCGATCCGCTGCGGTGACCCCTAATGGGAGCAGCCGAAAGAAGAAGAAGATTGGGCAAGCAAAAAAAAAAAAAACCCTCAAAAAACTCTTGAGCGGAAATGCTTTTGTTTTTAAACGTGGATCATACTTCACAAGTTAGCAACTCATCTTATTTAGTTACTGTATGTTTTAATTATGGAACTGGAAGTTTTTAAATGTGTAAAACCAGTAACAACCAAAATAGCTGGCATGCACAATTCCACCCCCAGCTTAATCTTTGTAACAAAATGCATCCTTACATTTTTCTTTATTTCTAGGTTATTGGTCCCAAATGGTACCATATATAGAATTAAGTACCATTAGTGTATAAAAAGCAATGTCTGGTTTTGCAGAATTACAACCTTAACAGTGTAAAAGGACCTCACCAGGACAAATCTTACAGATGACAGGATTGCAGATGTTAGATTTGTTTTTGTTTTTTGTTTTCTTAAATCTTCTCATTTGAAACCAAAAATCCAGGCATTAACAAAGAACCCAACTTCCTAAGTTTAGAAAATAAGTCTTATTAGGAAACAGGTCAGAATGTTTCAATCTACCCTGCAAAAAATGTTTTTTTTTTCTTTTTTTGCTCAGTTTGTTCATTTAAGTCCACACCAAGAAGTGTGAGGAGTACACAAATAGTCAGTTGAAATCTCAGTATATCAGAAATTCATTAAGAACATACGCAAAGATAATCATTTCCATAGATGACACCAAAGTTACTTTAGGTAATGGGTTGAAGTGGGACGCTGTAAAACATTTTTTTCTTTCTTCTTTTTTTTTTTTTTGCTTTATATTAATTCCTTAGTGTGACAATTCTTAGTCCTTAGCCCTGACAAAATGTATATTGTGTGTTTAAGGCCTCTACTTACATTACAATTGATAGAAGTACATAATTAACATCCAAGTGGCAGACACAATCAAAATATGGGGGAATGCAAAAACTTACATTTTTTTGGTGCTGAACATGTCAACGATACATTTACATAGGTCATTAGCTCATCCATTTGCCTTCAGAGTTACACAATGACACAAATACTCAAAGTGATGAACAAGAAGCATTGGATGAGCACATTTACACAATCAACTTTAACAAACAGCTAGACTTAATCCTGCTGACAAGGTTGGCATAGTAACTGTCTCTCTCAGACAATTAGAGATTTTTTTGCAAGGGTCTACTGGGTACCTGCTTACACCAAACTCACACAAATGCCTGCCTTTGTAGCCATCATAGAAAACCCATCATCTACTGCATGCATGCCATACTATTGCTGTCATGCTCCTCCACCTGATAGAGGAAATGTTAGGAAAGCTGTTTAAGTTTTACAGGATGCAATTAACAGTTGTCTCTTTAATAAATGCTTTATTAATGTCTGTTCCCTTGTGTCGCACAGGCAGCTGCTGCAGGCTGCCGATGCAGGTTAGATGTAGAGAGATGGGAAACTTCTATGATGGCTACCAGTGCAGCTTTTGTACACTGTTTTTCTCATTAGATGAATCTAGATCATTATCATGCGATATTACTTTCGTTTTAGCTACAGGGCTTCTCTTCTTGGATGCGTGTACTCTGCTAATGACTTGCTAAAAGAAAACTGAATGCCAAATGTGTAAACTTCTCTTGCATTGGTCCTAAACTGGGAAATCAACCCTCAAAATATGTTAATTTTTTGGCACTAAAAGCACTGACAAAGACACATTCCTTGAGTCACAATAAGAGGATTTAATTATAGTATATCTAATTATATGTACTATGTATTTGACGCACATAATTGTTGTAATATCATCTAGTCCTTTTTGAAAAGACAGTCATTGTTATCATTACATTATAATTCACTCTTAATGTCAATGTAGGTTGTGAAAAATGGTTGTGCATTTTTCATCTCAGAAATATTCATTTACCTTTGAACTTAAACTCATTCTAATTTTCACACATATGAGAGACAACATGACACCTTTGCTGGCATAAACGATGGGAAAAATGCACAAACACAGAGTCAAAATGACACATTTCAACAAGTGATTTTCAGATTCTCTATTCAGTTTCTTGAATCCTTTTGCCTGTATTTTAAATCATAATGATTCTGCTGCCCTGCAGTCTTTGTTCATGCTCAGAACCATGCTGACTTCTTCCATACAGAGCAGAACAATATTAATCTTCGGGATCAGATATGTCTGAAAGGTCCTGCTGTATACAAATCACATGCCACATGAACATTTAAATGGTTAAATAATATCATATATTCAGCTGTTCCCTTGTAATTCCCTAAGGGGACACCGCAGCTGATGAATCTGCACAGGTAATTTAGCACAAATTTTACTCTGGATGCCCTCCTGACACAACCCTCCCATAGTGGGAAGGGCTTGTATCGCCGTGTGGACTCAAAAGAGGGGCCCTACGCTTGCAAACGTGAAAACACTACACTACAGATCATCATCATCATCAATATTTTCATGATAAATCTTACTGCAGTCAAAATCACTCGTTACTCGTGTCAGTTTTTACTAAGCGACCGACAAAATGCAATGAGCGGGTGTTTTATGATTATTGCTTTACAGAATGTCGCTAATTTTTTTGGAAACAGATACAGCATTAATATCCCTGCAACACTGCTACTGGCTGAACAGAGGCCATTTTGCAAAGTATTTTAGAGTAAAATTACTCCAAATTGGATGACTTCATGAAAATGTTGACTGATTAAATAAGAATTTTGTTCTGAAATATTACTTTAAAGTAAAAAAAAAACAAAACATATATAATGAATTGGCTAAAATTTAGATTTTTTTTCCTGTGTGTGTGTGTGTTTTTTTTATTTAGATGTCTGTTAAAGAAAAAAACTCAAAATAAAACACCTTTGTCAAAATCTGAAAGGAATTGCTACATATGCAGACCCCAATTGTTGTGGGGTCTCAACCCAACCTGCTGTATTTCATGACTCATCTCTCTGTGTAGCATATAGCTCATGCTTAGCCTTATAAACTTGTTTGTTAATTAATTAGAAGTGTAAATCAGTCATGCGAATGCTACCAGCTAATGCTACAATCTTACAGAAACTAGCAAGGATATCACTTCCCTCCCGCAAGAGTTTTAACATTAATCAACCAAGTCGTCATCATTTAACTTTGGCTCACTCCAAAAGACGCTAACAATTATATTATTTACACAAAAACGACATGAAGGAGTAATAAAGTGCCCAAATAAAATACCTATGTTGTCTTTCGATAAGCTATTAATTCCTCTACAGTGTGCACATTGTGTTCCCTTTAAATTCCACCTTCTTCTGTGTCCGTTATTGAAGTCTACAAAACCTGACGTCAGTCCGCACAGATCCTTTGTTTGGATGACGCAAAGTACATTTCATGCTTCCTTCCTCTCTCGTTCTTTTTTTCCTCCCTCTGCACTGAGTCGTAGCATGGCTAATCACCAGGTGCCTTGGTGTTCTGTGGATTAGGGTTGTAATTTAGAATAAAGGGGACGCTTCTCTGCACAGCCTGAACGCTGCTGTCAGATGGTGTGGTTGTTTCTGTTCCTCCCTCATAATGGCACATGCCGCAAGGTAATTGAAGAAGAGGAAGGCAAAGACACTTGCTGGTTAAAAAAAAAAAAAATAATAATAATTGGCACGGTACAAACTGTTATTAGACAACTGTTAGCCGTCACTTTAAAAATAGGAGGAATCTTGTAAATCTATTTCTACGGTATTCGCTGAGGAGCAACTACAATTAAACTGGGATATACAACAAGTTGTCAGGAAGCTGCTGTGTAAGCTTGCCGTTTGTCAGTGCTACAGCTCAGGTACAACGCTGCCTCCTGCACCTAATGTGACCTTCACGACAAGGTGGAATGTAAAAACTGTAAGGAATCAAATGAGAATAAAGCACCCTCAACATTTCAGAGCCCCTTCGCACCTGGCTGTTTCATGCTGGGTGCATGTAGACTGTGTCCTGATAAAGTTGAATGTAATTTAAACATGCTAATGACGTGCATTTATGGTTATCTGCTTTGAATTCTAATCATAGTCTAATACAATATAGTGCATGCATAAATTCCAATTTAGTGTGGCTGTGACACTACGTATCCTAGCATTTTTTTTATAATGTTGTGCACCAGGAAGGATTCTGGATGACACGTTATTTGGAAAGGCAAATGTTTTTGCACGCTATGCCTTAACCGAAGGGATTCAGGTAACGGGATTTCAATTACATCTGGTCGCATACTCTGGAAATCTCTAATTGGCTGTAATCCGTGTGCTATTGATTCAAGAAACAGCCAGCTGAAATGAAGTCTTGGATCAATTTTTTAAATCCCCAGAGATGCATAATTTCATTTCTGTGTTTCATTCCAAACACAATGGTAACTGATGTGACTGGAGAGCACCTTCAACAAAAGGTGGCAGAACAATCTGCAAGATCAGCTAATACCAAGATTCATTGCAAGTACAATATACACTACTCACAAAAAGTTAAGTATATTCGGCTTTCGGGTGAAATATCAGGATGCACCTAAAATGCAGTATAACTTTTATAGGCAAACTTAATTTGACCTTGTCTCCACTTTTGAATGCACATGTCCAACCGTTCAGTGTTTCAGTGTTAACTTGCTGTTCTCTAACAAGGTGCTTAACGGCAAAATGCACAACTGGTGTTTGAACCATGAATCGACCAATACATTTTCTGGTTAAATTAGAATTGGTATGTAAACAGTCCTCTTCATCATGCCGCTCACATTTTGACATCATGAGACCAAGACGACAACTAACAACTGATCAACAGTACCTCGCCACTGCGAGGCTTCAAACAGGATGTTCTCAGAGGGAAGTGGCCACTGAGCTTCGAGTGTCACAGAGAGTCATCAGCAGGTTGCAACAGAGACACAGAGAGACTGGAAGAGTCAGAGGTCAAGCTGTAATTGATTGTAAAGGTCACATAACAACTTATTGAGACATTGCCATTCTTTGTTGTGGTATACCCACCACTGTTGTTGGCTTTTGTTTCAATAAATTGTTTGGTATGAGGAAATCACCATTGCATGCTTCTACTTAAATGCCCTACTTTCATGATATAATATCACTGTAGCATGAACTTTTTACATTTTCCATAAATTTCACCCAAAAGCCAAATATCCTTAACTTTCTGTGAGTAGTGTATATGCTCAGTGGTAATAATGGCACATGGACTTTGGGAACTCAGAACCTGGTATTTGTTTCTTCTAAGCCATATAAAGCCACTCATGGACCAGTCTGTACCTGGCACTGCAGGTAAATGCACTTGACAAATGGGGAGGACAGAAAACCAGCTCTAGTCCGGATTCACAAGATCAGGTCAAAATTTGGATCGGTCCAGAAGATGAAAGGTTTTTTTTTTTTTTTAAATTCATCTCTGCTCCACCAATATCCTGCACATATTACCAAATAAAATGAACAATGATGGGCCAAATGCGTGACACAAAAAAATTTAAAATAGCTCAAGTGCCAAAAACCAAGCAGTGTCTTGGTCAGTTACAACAACTAAGTTTAAATATTCTTCGAAAGCCTCCCAAGTTTTGCTGTGCACACATTCATTCACCAACAGCGCTCCGGCAAAATGAGAGGGTGGTTTCTCAAACAATCTGAGGGCAGTCTCACTTCTCACTTTCTCCCAGGACTCGTGGGTAGACATTAACAGGAGCTGTCTAGCTCCTTAATGAAGACACAGAAAGACAACAAGCAGTCCTGGGAATGAGAATTGAATGTAGGCTGTAAAGAAGGACCGTAGCTGAAGCAAAGCTGAGCCTGCAGTGTATCGTGGTCCCAATAGGATGTGAGCAATGTCGGCAACTGAACCCTCCTTTGAAGTATCCTCATTAAGAAGGTTTTTGTTTTTTCATCAAAGAGATCTAAAGAGGAAAAAAAATCCTTCGAGTCTAAGGGGCGGCCGGTTGCAACAACAAAAGAAATGTGTTTCCCATGAGTCTCGGGAAACAGTCTGATATAATATCAAAAGAATTATAACACATTTCCAATCAGAACCAGGATGACCAACTGGCTTGTAGATTAATTTCCAAATCAGGGGAGTGATTAATTCTCCAGTGTAGCTGGACCTGTCAAAGTGCCCATAACTGAGATACTTAACACCTACCTGCTCCGGGGGCAGCACCGAATGGCTGACCCAGGTGCAGGGGTATATAAAATCTCAGGACTTGGTTGAGCAATGGAAACTTAGCCGCAACATGAAAAGTATACATTTTTGTGTGAGTCTTATGACCGCTCACAACAGGGCCCAATGGTGCTCTCCAACGACATTTGGGATGAGTGGCGGATGAGCGGTGCCATCGTTGGATCCACCATGGAGGAGGTAGGGAAAAGCTTGTACCAGCCAATCACCATCGTGCTGAGGTCCAACTCCTCCAGTAGGATTCGAGCTACACCCATGAAGCATTTGCGATCCATCCGTCCATAGTTGCCCCAAACGATAACCTACGGAAGAGAGTCGGAAGATGAAAAATATGGGATCAATCTCATATGTTCCTATCAGAAAACAAAAATATTTATATTTTGCATTTGTATTTTTGCATGGAGTAGAATTAATACATACAAACTTAGAAAGTGACATATGGTCTTACTAACATCTCAGAAGAGTATAATAGCCTATACTTGTCAATCATCACTGTTAAACTGAAGAACTGAAGCTGAATGTTTTTACCATCTGTTCTACTTCAGTATTAAAGGCACAAACCTGCAAAACAACGTTGTCCTCTAAAAAATAACATTTATAAAATGTATCTTCAGCCGCTCCATTGTATTCTCCCCAAGGGGTCGCCACAGTGGAGAAATCCACATTGGTAATTTGGCAGAGGTTTTACACCAGAATGGCCTTTCTGACACAACACACCATGGCGAAAGGGACTTGTGTCCCCACCTGGAATCGAACCAGGGACCTTTTGCTTGTCAGGTACACTATAGTAGGCTTTATGTGTTTATATGATTGTTAGTTCATGTTTTGTGAACAGACTTTTATGTATCAAATTCTAAAAGGCAGAAATACAAGTTTAAAGACATTACCAAAACCAAAATTTGGTTCTGGCAAAGTAGTAGCATCATCCTCTGTTGGTCTCTTATATATGTTTGGTGCTTCAAATTATGTAATACTAATGTAAAAATGTAAGACCAGTGTGACATATACATACAAAAAAGGTTGCATTTGATAACTTTTTTAAGATTATCCTTGAGTCATAGTATGCCATATTTACATTATATTATAACATTATGGCAATGTTGCAAAAAAAAGTCTCTGTCTGGTTGTTTTGTGACCGAAAAGCAATTTGCAAAATTATCAAATTATGATGCAATTATTATGCGATGATGCATATTGCATAATGTGATTGTAGCAATGCATGCTTGCAGAGTCCACTGCAAAAAGCATGCAGCTGAACTACAATAGTGAGGTTAATTGGCATTAATCCATTTTTGCTCTGGAAATCTGTACAAATCCAATACTTAGTCTTGACAGTTATTCTCTCTGCTACAGCAGCAGAGAGGCCTGAGATGTCAATAAAAGTAAATGAAGAGGTATTGTGTTTGTGAGGGAGGGATAACGGTGGTTCTTGGAATCCTGTGTGCGTTTGTACTGTTGCTGTCCTCTGTCTCCTGATATCCTGATAACGTCGGGGCTCATCTCAGACCACCCCACAGCTTGTCAAGCGGCGGACAAAGTAATCAATACCCTTCGGCGCATGTGTTGACTCATGTGATGGTCTTGTGTGTCCAGGCATGCCAGCACACCAATTTCTTTGGTATGTGTTAGTGTGTGTCTGTAAGTGATTTCCACAGAGACTCAGAGGTCAAATCTACTTCAATCTCGTCTTTCTTTCTTCAAAGAAGGAGAATCTCTCTCTTTTCCTGACCAGCTCTCCAAAACAAGGTCTTGACCTCAGTCTCTCCAAATTAGGAGAGAGAGAGACATTGGCAGAGGGAGAAATGAATGGTAGGAAGGGTTGTTTGTTAGGTGCGAAGGATGAAATCCACAGTGTCCTGGATTCACAATGGTTGCACTCTCTAGGAAGTAGACAACCGCGCAGCGAAGAAAATACAGCATACTGTTATGGTCAGAATCAGTGCTGGATCTCACTAATGTTTTTGTGGCTGAATGGGAGCAAATCCCTGCAGCGGACAGCTTTTTTTGGGCAGTGCAAGCAGCAGATTAATGCCCATGATTTTGGAATAACCTACAAGTTTTGTGGTTTCGTGACTATTTGAGGGTACTGCCACAAGAGATTAGGTTAAGACAGCTTGAATTTGACCAGTGACGCAATATGGATGACAAATATAACCAAAGTTGATATATATATGTATATATATATATATATGTATATGTATACACAGAAAACACTGTGCAATATTAACAGGCCTTGCTGAGCAAACGTATGCTGTTATAAGTGTTAGAGGGCCTGTGATCTAGAGTATAGAAATCATATATAGCCTGGTGAGATTATTCCAAATACCCAGCATGTCATTTTCTGAGCCGATGACAGTTTGACAGCAGAGCCTCCCCCTGGTTAGAAGAGACAGCTTAATAACAAATGATGGAGAAGAGTAAGATAAAAGGGACACACTGAAAACACACACAGAGCAAACACTGGATTTGCTTTTAATAATAATGAAAAGAGAAAGAGGAAAATAATTGCTGCATTAAGTGAATGGAACAAGTGCTGTCACTCATTAAAGGGTTTGTGTTGTTGTACGTGGACACTGATTAAAACATAGCCTGTCTTTAGCTACTTACTTTTAGACTCTAAAAGAAAGATGATAGTGAATCTTTGAACAGTAACACGACCTCACAGAGACCTTCTGCACTCAAACATCCCCATAACCCGAAAGTCAGGAAAATCCAACACTTGGTGTGGACTTCAGGTGGGCAGCTTGGGTCTTTATAGAGTCATTGGGTGAGACAAAGACTAAAGGTTGAAGCAGCTAACTCATAAGTTTCTGATGTGAGTCCTGTTCAGATGCTGACATCTTTGAGATGATTTTTTTTTTTTGTATGTGATCTTTGATGAAAATAAGCAGCATTAAAAACTTGGCTAAAGTAATGTTATCACATTCGCTATGTTCACGCTGCAGGAAAAGTGGTCCAGATCTGATTTAATATCTGACTGTTTTATAACAGTCTGAACAGCACAAACTGGATTCAAGCCACTTCCCTATGTGGTATGTATCCGATGTTTTTTAAAGCGACCTCAGTCTGAACGGTCATGTCATATTTCATCCGACTTTTACGCTGTTGAGGCGAGACAGATGCCATATTTGTGTGTCGGAGGAGGCAAGACGCGGAAAGATCAAATGTAAACAACGGATCAAAGAAGCATGGCGGACACCGGTGATGGAGCTAACGCTGACATGTGTAGTGTCCACATTTACTTCTGCAAACACAGCATGCTGCAGGCGGCATCATGTCTTCTTCTGCGCTTGCACGTCACTTCAGGACCGTAGACTGCTCACTCTGAAGTCTGATGGCAGACGCTTCTAAATTATAATGTAAGCAAGCGACCATGTAAAAAAAATTGGATCTTAGCAAAAAAAAAAATCAATATTAAGCGCTAAGACCTGCAGTGTGAACGTAGCCAAATATACTGCCGCTATGGGGCGGTTTTTGTTGGCTGAAGGACACCAGTCGAATCCATATCTGCATTTATTCTCCATAAGAGTAACACAGTTAACACACAGAGGCAGACGCACTCCAAGACCTCAGAACAAAAGCTGCCCGGCTGTTTTATGGCTGTCAACATACATATAACAAACCTGCTGTAGTTAACACTGTTGGAGTTGAAGCAAACGCGAGATGAAAAAAAGTCAGTAGACAAAGTTGATTATTTATTTACTGAAGCAAAATCTAAATCTGAGTGAGTCTTCAGAGGAGTGTTTAGGGGATTCCAGCAATAAACCATTCTGGAAATTTGACTCCATACCAGGTCACTGGACACTCTCTGTGTGTTATTTAGGCCTGTCATTATGTCTTTTTTTGGGGTTATTCTCAGGACAAGCAGATCAGCAGCTCAAGCTTTCATATATTCGGAGTTATGACGTGCGTTTAGTTAACTAGAACTTCACGTGTGTTTGCTTTTTACTTGTTTTCTGAGTTAATAATTGAACATCTCTTCACCCCCCTGCGAGACACAGTGTTCTGCTTCCTCTGTGTGTTTGTACCTCTGATCACTTTAAGACAGTGTTCAGTGGCGGACTTTGGGGGCGTGCTCCAGGCTGCCCACCGAGACGTTAGAAACAGCATTTTCATTTTCTGTACCACTTTTCTATTGGCTTGAGAACAAGAAAAAAAATATATATATATTTACGTTTTGTTGGTTTGGATGGGCGAGATGACTGTTTTTGTTAAGCTGAGCCTACTAAAGGCAGCCTTGCAAAAAACAGAGCAGTGCAAAGAAGAAAAAGAGCAAGACGGACAACTGATAATTATGCAATGGTAGCATCAGAAGAGCAGCCCAAGTCTCCTGAGTTCTTTTCTCCCCTTGACTCCCTTTTCAGTTAAGTTTCCTTCATCTTGGATTTTGTAGGTATCTTGGACTCGTCTCCCTCAACGTGCAGTGCTTTTTGTTATTATCTAAGCAAATAAAGCACGCTTTCATTCAGCCACCTGCTACTTCACCTTGGTATTCTGTCCAATTTTAAGCTCACTTTACTGGCAAAATCGTTTAGGCTTCACGAACCGATCATTATAAAGTGACTGTAAAATGCTGCATCCCATTCAGACCCTTAATACCTGCCCCCTAATTTGGAGAATCTTTACACACCTGGTTGTCATGCAGCAAAAAAATGATAAAGTCATGCAAAACCTGCATCTACCTCTTATAGGCCTGCCACATTAACAAGATGTTCACAACTGAGGGAACACATTCTCCAGGAATTAGGTCTGATATGGGATACAAATAAAACTTGACTTTCTCATTTGATATGTTTTATAAAGGCTGGAAATCAGGCTCAAAGTTGGTTTCTGGCACTACCCTCAAAGTTTTTGAATGACTTTTCAGCGTTGACTTAAGCAGCTTTCTGCTTTGCTAAATCAGTAAGTGACAAATTGAAAAGTGCTGCTGATTTCAGCGATTTTCATTATCCAGCGTGAATGAGTTTGATGAAACTCGAAGGACAGCAACACAGACAGCAGATAATTAAGAGGGAGGCGTTTAGTGGCTAATTACACTGTGACGGGAGCAGCACAGCAGTCAGAGTAAGAGCTGTGCGTCTCTCCACTGAGCACCATACTATTTTCCACCTGCTGATTGCTGAGGAAACCTGACACACATAACGCCACAACACACGTCTGAAGATGAGACGGAATTGTAAATGGAACAGGACTGACACAACAGCACGAACTGTGACGCACAGCATTTACAAGCACTGAGAAAAATGGAGTAGTAGAGAAAGGACAATCAGAGAGTAGACTATTCAAAAAGGGACAAGTATATAAGGAAGAAAACATCTGCCATAACATCCAGGCTCTCTCAGTTGGTCATTCTGAAGCAGCTGCACCTCAGCTAGAATCAGTTCAAACTGCCCTCTGGTGCCTCAGGTCAGACTCTCACCGTAAATGTCAAGCTCTGGTTTTCAGCTTCCTCTGCTGGATCTCCTGTACACCACCCGAATGTCTTTCACAAAACCACAAGAAAACCTGCTGAGTGATTTCTAGCTTACATTTGTCAGTCCATTGTGGGATTCTTCATATTTTTATTTATAAGTCTGCTAAGGCTCGAATGTGGGCAGGTTAAGAAAATTCCTTTATCACCGTCCCGGGTGTGTTTGTGGCAAGGTTAAAGACCAGACTTAATATCTCTACAACTGTAAAATGGATTACCAAAATAATTCTGTAAAGACATTTTTGCTCTCCGGAGAGTGAATGCTAGTGACTTTTTGACAGCTGACATATGTGGCGTTGAGTGACTTGACTTGAATTGCAATTATTCTGGTGCCCCCCCTGACATTTCTAGCCTCCCCCACTGGGTCAAAATTTCACTTTGCCCAATATTTTTGTCCATGTCTGAATGCCTCCTAAACCCGTGATATGCCCATCAGCTTCAGCTTCATAGAAATTAAAAATTAAAGGGATAACTTGAACCCTTGATCCCTATTCTGAGATGATCAAGAGGCTCTGTTACGCTGTGTGGGGCATTTTAATGGCATGGTGTGGATCAGCTTGTCCCCTCAGTGGGAACAGTGGCTACAAATGAATACAAAATAGTTCTGAGTTATCACTTTCATTCTACGAGGGAGTATGAGGGAGTACTGCACCAAACCTGTGAGAAGGCTATCTGAATTGTTTGATGAATTTGTAGGCTTTGAAGACGTCCCTGGTTTGATTCCAGTTGGGGACACAAGTCCGTTTTACCCTGGAGGGTCGTGTCAGGAAGGGTATCTGGTGTAAACCCTCTTCCACACTACCAGTGTGGATTAGTCCGCTGTGGCGACCCCTTGGAGAGATTACAAGGGAGCAGCTGAAGGTACATTATGGGCTTTGAATTCATCAGATCTCCGGCAGAAGACAGAAGTAGCCACTGTGATACCGCTGGTTGGTTTGTGAAAGCCTCACATTTTGACTGGTTCCTTCTTACCCCATGATTTAAAAGCTTGTAGAACCACCTTTAGCAGCGAAAACTTGAAATAAGCATTTTCTGTATTACTTTTTGCAGTTTCTGTGAGCATTACACAGTCTGACTGAATTTGCTGAAACGTCCATTCCTGGTAAGATCTGGGCCTTGTTTTAATACACACCTGAATGTCCGGGACCAGCAAACTGCCAAAATTCTGCTTTTATATAGGTGGTCACACTAGCTAATGATCCATTAATCAAGTGCATTGATTAGCAGTGTCTTCTTGTTTTCTATGAAAGCAGTAAGGATGTACTTAGTTTTTCATAGGAATGCATAGAGTCCAGTGAAAACCTTCTTTTTCATAGGACTGTAAATGCTGAGGATTATAGCATTAAACTAGGATGGTGAACATAGGAAAGATCATTCCTTCTTAACACTAACATGTTAGCTTTGTCACGCCAGGTTTCGCTGACCTTTGTAAAGGGTTTAGACAATAAAGAGTAGGTTGGTTTGACTGATGTTTCCTGTTCTTGTTTGTTTCATTTCTTAAAAATTTTAAGCAATTTCCATCTTATTTCAAATGAACAGGATACTTCCTGTTTCTTCCTTTTCCTGGTTATTTCCAAAGCAACTCATGCAACCCACCTCATCTCTAACCTCCATGCCTTAATTGTTTATGATGGTTTCATGGTTTACCTTGCTTACAGCTGCATTCTTGCAAGGTTTGCAAATTCATGCAAGAATCCATTAGCTACACTTTATAATGTATTTGCTGCCAAGCTACAGTGGACCAATCAGGAACAGCTGGGATCTAAGGGAGTGTTTCAATTGTAAGAACAGTCTGCAGTGATGATATTTTCCAATATTGATAGGTTTAGCTTTTATACACAAAATTTTCCTGACAAAGATGACAAGAAGTGTTCATGGATATGCCATATAGATTGCTTACTAACTTTCCAACCTCCTCAGAATGTGTCTCATTGTATTCCCCCCAGTGCATGATTGATCTGATTAACCTATAATACATTTCTTATTCAACTTGCTAAGCATTTTTGAAGGTATCTGCCAGTGTTGAAATACAGTATTAGATTGTTCAGTATATCAAAGCATGGGGCGCATCAGGCTAAGTGTATCTTACCTGTACCACTTTCCCCTGGGGGCTCTCAGAGAAGACCAGGACCTGGTTATAAAGAGGATCCAGGGACTTTCTCACTGACTTGGTCTTCTTCTTGGCCACACAGATTCCATTCTCCAGGAGGTAAACTTTAATGTAGGCCGCTGGAATGACAACATACACATATGTTAAACCTGAACTTTTTTCTTTATCTTTTCTGACTGATTAGTTTTTAATTCACTTTTCACTTTTGCTTTAGCTCTCTGGTTAGGTTTAGGCACTAAAAAGCTACCTTAGGTCTGGGAAAAGATATAAAAGCTATCTGGGTTAAGGTGGGTTCTTCTTCATCAAAGTTGGCCCACAAAGAGCCAAATGATGAAACTTATAGATAAGACAGTCATGTTGCACTGATGCCTGCACAACAGTTTCAACTGTGTGCTGGCAAATAAGTTCATTTGTCGTGGAAGTAAAAATGTAGGTACCCTCAGTATTTATTGTTTTTCTTGGCTTAGTGTATCAATTCTGTATGCAGCAAGGCATTTGTTCAGTTCTCTCGCTGGATCCCAGAACACATTTTGACACTGAAGAACTGTGTTTTTTTTTTTTTTTTATCAAAGTCTAGTCATGCTTGAAAAATGGACTCAAAATGAAAGCTGAACCAATGTTGTGGACATTCC
Source organism: Etroplus canarensis (assembly GCA_015106775.1). Taxonomy (NCBI): domain Eukaryota; kingdom Metazoa; phylum Chordata; class Actinopteri; order Cichliformes; family Cichlidae; genus Etroplus; species Etroplus canarensis. Next base: position 16,980 of record VUQH01055391.1, on the reverse strand, counting down.
ATTGACACTGGTTCGAGGTAACCTATTTCCTGAATGTTGTGTGGGCCTTTTTTCTTATCCCATTGAGCTCACTGATTTCACACTCAGTCAGTTGCTTCTCTGAGTTTATGATGCTGACATCGGGGACAGGGAGGCAATTTTGAGACAGAATTTAGATGCACACTGGGGGTGATTTTTTGGGGGACAAAAAGAGGGGGTATGTTTTTTTTCCAATGAAAATAATTCGGGAACCATAGAGGTCCTACATGCTCCAAACCCTGTGAGAAAATATATTATTTATTATTTCTCTCAATGTCACATTTATTGAAACATTATGAAATTCAATTATATAAGTCCAGAACTCAAACTTATAACCACTGTGTTATCCAGTCCAGGATTGGACTGGATAAGTGTTTGGTACCCGGAGGCTCGCCGACCATGGTATGGGCGAAACTGCTGCACTGCAGTATGGGTAAGGTTTTCATGGCAGGCTGGGACCAGTGGTGCATGATGATGTATGTATTATTTCTGACACAGCGGTGTTTTGTGGAATAAAAAACTGCAATAGTCCGGGATCCAGACTGTTGTTTGCTATGCAGACTGTTTAAACCAGGAGGGATCCCCATCATTCTCTCTGGCAAATGGCACTCTGATGTACATAAATGCAAATGGCTTTAAAGAGTTCTTTATTTTCATAAGGTGCAAAACATGAGTGTACAAATAAATAACCCATGACAAAGCTGTGCCTGTAAAAAGACGTGCACACAGGAAGTGTAAGAGACAGTCTGACCCATCCTCTATTCTACGTGGAAACATCATAAGCGTCCGTCTGCCGTTCAGTTTTTGCGGTCGTGCCGTGACCAGTTTTGACCGGGAAGATGATGTCAGAGTTTCAACCGTATCTGCTTTGATAATGCAAACCGCTGATCATGCTGAGCTGTGAATGAAGCCCTAATGTCGTGCGCCTTTGCAGCGGAAAAAGCTTGGGGCAAAGTCACCAAATGTTTGAAGAGAAATCACTTGATCAGCTGTCAGAATGAAAGTTGGGTTTTTCATTGCAGTCCTGTACATCACATCTACTATGTTAAACAACTTTAAAGAAGACGCATATCCTAAAAATAAAATATGGCTATTTTAACAGCATTCTGGTGGTTGTACTTGTCTTATCTTATCTAGCGTTACCTTTCGTGCTAGGTAACACAAGCCCAAGCAATACTGGATCTTACATACACATTGATGATTACTAGATAACAAGATTAGAGATCAGGCATTGGCTGACTGAAGCTGGCATCACCTTTGAGTTTACATTATTATATAAGGAGCACCTTTTATCTCTATCCCTCCCTCGTCATGCCCATTTTTTTTCTTTCAGTCACAATAAATTGCTCGACACTCATTTGCCTCTGCTTTGACTTTTGTTTGTGCTCTCCTCTGTTCATTTTCCAGTTCTCTTTTATCTCTCCTTCATAGCTTTGCCTGGATAGTCATCTTTCTTCCCCCCATTTTGATGACGCAGTTTTGTTCTTATGCAATTAGGATCAATGCCTGGTTTAATATTATACAACGAGGGGGGGCTACAATCAAAGATAATAGTACGAATGTCCTGACCAGAGGTGGTGCTTAATACTGGACAGGAACTGTGGATTAATACTAGAACTCAGAGTAGCAATATGCATTTTTCAATAGTGCATTAGCAGATACAAATGCAGTTTTTACTTATTTAGTGTATCACCTGCTTCTGCTCTGTGTGGTAACTCTCTGAACAATGAAAACACCAATTCCACCCCTCTTCACTCCTGCATTTTTTATGTTTTTAAGTACCATAACTATGTTTTTGGAAACTATATCCCATTAGGTTTAAATGTGCCCCGCAGGCTGTTGTGCATGTCAAACTAACGCTATTTGCTGGCTTGTGAAGCATTCCTAAATTTTCCAAGGCATGGCTGTTGTTTAATGAACAGCAGTAAAGCAGCCCTATAAATGTTATATTTGGATTCAGATCACCTTATGTTTTTGGCAGAAATAAAAGCTCTGAAAACACAAGCTCAGCGGCTCGTCACAGACTAACCTGGAGGTGTCTTTGAACCTGGTTTCATGGTGAGACCTCTGGCCTGGACGACCTCTACCTCCAGACCCCCGTTCCTCTCCATCAGACCGATCTCTACATCACCTGATTGGGTGAAAAATGTAGATGAAGGAGGTGAATCAATGTATCAAAGTTATCCAAGATTGTATTTTTTAGAGTGATAATTCATTGTTTTGTGGTGCCAGAAAGGTTTGCAAGTAACGTATACAAAAGGAATTTAAAGTAAGGAAAATATACTTGTTTCTGCCTGAATACTAGGCCCATAATACGCAAATAGTGGTTAAAAAGGTGCTAAAATGTACAGCGCATGTATCAGAATCAGAATAATCCCCGGGGGGAAATTACTTAATGTCATACCTAAGCTTGTCAGTTTCTAGGTAGGACCAAATAGGAATATATACAAAATGTGCACAGTCACAGTAATATGATCCACTGGTTCTGTTTCTAAACTGAGACATGAGCGTTTTGGTTATATCATGCCACGAGTAAGGGTCAAATCTGACTGAGAAGCCACTCACGCTGCACACTTATATGGTAGCAAAAGCATGCCCTGATTTATCATCTAGTTGATTCTATATGGGACCATAATTGAGGAAATGAACCTCTAGTTGTATTAAATGAGACCTGAAACTAGTGAAAGAGAGAAACTCACCAGGAAAGTGTTTACTGAGGTCATAAAATTAAGCAGCAGAGTCATTTCCTCAAGCTTATGTTCATTTTGGACAGGTGCTCATGTAGTGCTTTTCTGCTCTAACTAAGCACTGAAGGCACTTTTTACTACAAGCCTCATTCATCCACTCACAAAGCGCTTTGTTTTATACCTTTAAGCACATTTGACTGTCATGCACACACATTCACATCCTGATGGATGCACTGGGAGCAATTTAGGGTTCAGTGTCTTGCCCAAAGACGCTTTGGTATATAGACCAGAGCAGCTGAGAAAAGAACCACCAACCTTCTGGTTAGAAGACAACCCACGCTCCCTCCTGAGCCGCAGCTGCCCCCGGTTGGCCTTTAGCAAAACTAAGACACTTCACACATCAGCATCGCTTTTCAGACCCAGTACTTTACAGTACTAGCGTGTCCGTCTTCTATAAACAGTCTGATATTCCGGACCAAATCTCCAAAAACTGCATTACATAAATTTAGCAGAGGGCTTTTGTACAAAGCAACTTGCAAAGAGTTTTGAGCTTGACCAGGAATTTCCCATAAATCACATTTATCCATCTATCCATTTACTTTTGCTTATCTGGGTCCAGGTCACACAGGCAGCAGTCCCCCCCTCCCCGGCCTTCAGCCTCCTCCAGCTCTTCCGGGGGGAACGCTGAGGAGTTCCCAAGACAGCCAAGAGATATAATCTCTCCAGCACGTTCTGGGTTTGCCCCAGGGCCTCCCCTCAGTTGGACATTCCTGAAACACCTCACCTAGGAGGTGTCCAGAAAGCATCCTTGTCAGATACCCGAACCACCCCAGCTGGCTCCTTTCGACATGGAATAACTCCTGAATGACTGAGATCCTCACCATGTCTCTAAAGGAAATCACAGACACCCTTCAGAGGAAGCTCACTTCTGCCGCTTCCATCCGCTATTTCATTCTTTCCTTCAATACCCAGAGTACCATTGGTGAGGGTAGGAATGTAGATCAACTGGTAAACTGACAGCGTTGCTTTTATTTAGTGCACACTTGTTTGCATTTTCAGTCTGCTTTAGCAATAACCAACCATGGAAATGGTATTTAGGTGTTAGCAGTTATATAAAGAGAACCAACAGATACAAAAACATTTTTTTGGTCCCCCAATTTCAAGCTCCTTAAACTATGTTAAGCAATATAAACTCAATATAATCAACTCCTAAGCTTTTCATAGGTAACTATTTTTGTTTTGGTTCATTTTGAGTCTCATTACATTCACCTCAGCTGGGTCACTGAGCATAGAAAAATCAGAAAAAAAACCCCCAGCAAAACATCTCAGAGTCCAAGTTTTTACTACTAAATATGTAAGAAGGTAAATAATTACTAACAAGACGTCCAAATCTATTATGCCATCATAGCTCTGTGTGCTTTTCTGCCAGTCGTGATCAAAGTCAGTATATGGCCCGTTTAGCATTTTTGCATTTTTTATGTGAAAGTTCTGTGCACATTTTAACTAGAAGTCACTTCTGAATAAGAGTTTTAACTAAATGTCCCCAAAATGACAAATACATTCCTCTGAAAGTTACACGGCTCAGATGACAGCCAAGTTATTCTGGGTCCTCTGACATTATATAACGCTGGACTGGGCAGCAGGTTTGGAGTGGAGCTGGTCCAGTCAGTGTCACTGTTGTCGGGCCAAGGACACTGTCTGGCTGCCAGTGAGGAAACTGACCCACTTACAGTAAATCACTGCTGTGGAGGACAGACTTCATGCAATATATCCAGTATATACAGCATGGAAATGAATAAATTCAGGGGATGATGAGAAAAACAGTAAAAGCTCTGATTTACGAGTCCCTTTTTTGCCAAACATAAAATTATTTTCAGGAGTCATTGCTGCAGTTTTCTAAGGCTAAAGCTATTTTTCTTTTCAATTTTTCAGACCCATTTTTTAACAGGGAGATTTTCCTGACGGTTTCAGGGACAGTTAACAAAATATTAGCGCTACTTGATTTCCATTTCAACAAAATAGGAAAGGAGGATGATATGGATTTTTAATCTGAAGATACACGTGAGGATTTAAAAATATATATACCGATTTTAAGAGGGGTCTCGGTTTGGGATCCACCTTACCCATGGATGTTGTTGCCAGCGTCTGCCGCCCAACGAACTGGGCTGGTCCCATCCCATCCAGGAAGTCACTGAACTGAGCATCAGATGCCAGACACATGCCACTGTAGTTGAGACTGCAGAGGGAGTGAAAACAAGAAGGCAGACAAGGATATGGATGGTTAAACATGACCAGACAGTGCTCAGTGCAGTTTAATTAGCAAGAGAAAGTGAGTCAAAGACTAAAAGATAATAAAACAATGGAAGAGAGGAGTAACAGAACAGTGACAAAAACAGTCTAGGGGAATAATGAGATAGGGAGAGAGCAAAAACAAGAATAGAGACCTGATAACCGAACGCCATTTATCACTCCGCTTTCAACTTTGTTAAACTCCCAATTCAAATTGGCTCCCTGAAACTAAACTGAGATGCCAGCTCTCGAGTTTGACCCCATGTGTCCTCATTTTGTGTGTTTGTATGTGCGTATGAATTAGCTCAGAGTGCTTTGGTGGCGGAGAGCCAGGTGCTAAATATGTGTGTGAGCGTGTTTGTGGGTTCCATGGGCAGTAGACTGCAGCAAATTTCTTCCATTGCTCAGTTCAGTTTTAATCTGAGTCTAACATGATGTGCAAATAAAACATAGCACACTCGCAAAAAACAGGGGTACAGTGAGAGAGCATTTCTGTCCCTACAGTTACGGTCTACACGGACGTACCCGCTGCAGTTAAAAAGTGGGCCTCATGGTAATCGCACACACCTCTTCAAGGGTCAAAAACATCCGTATATGTGCCCGAATAGTAAGGAAGATTCATTTCTTACTGCGTTTTTCAACGTTTTCTTCTAGATTTTAGGTGCTATTTGAGGGGACAGAGGTTAGCACTGCAAACACGCACACGCACACACACACACACACACACACATGCTTTTAATTTACTCAGACCTTACTAGGTTTATCTGTACACATTTTAAAAGAGTGAATTTTGCGCAACTTGTACCAGCTTCAGTGCTGCCCTCTATAAGGAACAAGGGTACAAATAATTACCTTACAACAAGGCAGTACTTGAAAGGGTCACGTCCCGTGGTGTCAAGCTTTTGAGCCTTTTAAGCAGAGGTGTCAAACATAAGGCCCGCAGGCCAGAACTGGCCGACCAAAGGGTCCAATCTGGCCTCCTTAATGGTTTAGGAAATGTTGAAATTTCAAAGGAGGCAAAACTTTTGGACCTTTAACTTTATTTTCACAAGTTTTACTGACAAATACATAACCCATTGCCTCTTATATGCCAAAGTTAGAAATTAAAAAAGAAAATTACTTGTTTTCTGGAATTAATTTTATTTTTTCAGACTAATAACAGAAATGTTCCTTTCTTACTGTTTACAGTAGAAATTTATGTATTTCACACAGTAAAAAAAGGGGGAACATTTTCTGCCACCCTGTCACCCCACTGGTGACATAGAGTGATTCCAAGTCAAACTTTTCTCAACTTCCAGGGAACCAACGGTTAGGTCCCATATATTCCCATGTCATTATATTGCCTCTACTGTGTTTGACAGATGATGTGGTATACTTCAGATCCTGAGCCGTTCCATTCCTTCTACATACTGCTCTCTTCCCATCATCCTGATTCATCTTGGTTTCATCTGCCCAAAATATTTTTTCAGAACTGGGTAGTCAATTTTAAATATTTTCAGGTAAAATCTAATCTTGTCTTCCTGTTCTTGAGTGCAACTAGTGGTTGGCAACTCGCAAACTGGTTGAGAGTTGACTCGGCTTTGCTAGATGTTGTGAAGGAGTTTTTGTTGACCAACTGAAGAATTCTGTGATCCTAAACTTTAGTCTTCCATGATCCTCCAGGCCTTTTGGTGTTGCTGAGCCAAACAGTGCCTTCCTTATTTTTAAGAATGCTCCAAATTGGTGATTTGGCCACTTCTAAAGTTTTTGCTATCTCTCTGATAGGTTGATTTTTGGTTTTTCAGTCTAATGGTGGCCTGCTTCACTTGCATGCCCATCTGTTTAGACTTCATATTAAGAAATTCCCTGAACAGCTACTAAAGGCAGGAAGTACTACTTTCTACTGCTTTTACTTCTTACATTTTCAAAACATTCCTGTTTTGTCATTACTGAAAGTTTAACACATTTAGAAAGAGTTACTGATTATTTTTTTGTGTCACTGTGTGTCTTCCCAACAATTTGAACCTAAATGGAGGGAACAGTAACACATAAAAGACTATATTATTGGGTTATCACTCATGGGTGACTGATGTAAAAGACAGATGAAAGAGGCAAAAAAAATATATATAATTTATACATTATTTACAGTGGTATGGTCATTTTTTTGTTTAGGCGTGGAGGAAAAGTCATTCATCTGCAATGTAGGGAACAGCAAATAGGGCTATTTTTTAATCTACTTTGTTTTTCTCTGCTCACGTTCTACATAATGGTTGTTCAAGCTGAGTACATTCATTAGAATAACTAGCCTAATAGAAGTTGAAATAAAGCTCCTATCCCCTTGTATTATTATTTCAGTATTATTTTAACAGCACTAGCTTCAATTGATTTTACTCAAAATTACTTTTTACTTTAATAATTGGGGTACATTTCAGATCCTGTACTTTCCACTGTTGGCAGACGGTGGCACTGACAAAAAGACAGGAGGCAGAGCTGGAGGTGGCAGAACTGAAGATGTTGAGATTTTCTCTGGGAGTGACCAGGATGGACAGGATTAGGAGGGCCAGAGGGACAACTCAGGTTGAGAAGTTTAGAGACAAAGTCAGAGAGGGAAGGCTGAGATGGTTTGGACATGTTCAGAGGAGGGATAGTGGATATATTGGACAGAGGATGTTGAAGATGGAGCTGCCAGGCAGGAGGAGAAGAGGAAGAGCACAGAGAAGGTTGATGGATGTACAGTAGTGAAGGAGGACATGCAGAGTTGATGTAAGGGAAGAGGATGCAAGGGGTAGGCTGTGGCAACCGCTAACGAGAGCAGCCTAAAGAAGAAGACTTGAATAAAGAAGTTGTTTCAGTACTTCAGCTTTCACCAGTCTCTTTTTAGTTTGGGTATAACTGCTTCTACTTCAATAAAGAATGTGTGTACTTCTGCTATCCCTGAAAGCTACCAAATACAAGTTCAGCACGTGGAATCAGCTTCAGATCTTTAATCTGCTTAGTTTGTCATGGAATAATGACAGAACAGGTCTCATCTGGCCACAAAACTGCTTGTCAGTCAACTGTCCCACTACTTTTGAGCCCCAGAAAACGGGGGACTGTAACTCCTAAACAGTTAATGTCATACTTTTGTTAAACTCCTTGAATTAAAGCTGAAAATCCACACATCAATCACACTTGACTGATTTAAAATCCACTGTGGTGGGCAAAATTACAAAAGAATGATGTCATTGTCCCAAAACTTATGGCCTTAACTGTACAGTGGAGGGTTATCTAAGCACGTGGAGCATCAAATGTCTGCTGGTGATGAGCAAATTGCTATATACTATATGTGGACTGGGCTTCAAGGTGCTTAATTTGCTCAGTATACCGTAAGTAAATTTACCCCTGAGATTAATAAAAAATTATGAGTAAATCTGGTCTTTTAAAAAAAATCCTATGTGTGTATCTTTACTTAGGTAAGGGTTGCATGTATTTGTAGTACAATGTACTGTATGTATGCATCTGTAATGAACTGTGCGCCTATGCCTGCCTATGATTGGCACTGTACACGGTGTACAAGTTCACGCAGATATACTGTATCACAAATATGTGCATCTTCAATGTGAATGGCAGCTGTGAGTGAAATATAACCTCTAAACATCCATACAATTAACCAATGAACTGTTCACAACTCGGACGCTGGCAACACTTTAATTTACCGACAAATGTGCAATGTGACTATTGCCTCCGTGGCAAATTTATTCATCACTCAAAAAACATCTAAGCGAGTCGAGAAAGTAATAGACGTCACATAATTCACCATTCTCTAACAGCCACTTAGAGCCACTGGCAGTCGACCCATTCTGTCGTTTAGTTATGAGGACGTGTTGGTTCTGAATAAAGTCATTAGCCATGTTCCCAACCAGAGAGTGAGCAAACAAAGACAGGAAAGATTAACTACACATGTCCCTCTTTTACTGTCATTTCTCTTCCTTTCACCTCTCCTCCTTCTCTCCAGAGTTCTCATTAGTCTCTCATTTCCCCCTTTCTCTCCTCCTTTTTCTCTGTTTATGCAGTTTGCAGCTGCTTCGAGCCCCATGAGATAAAATTCTCTCCTTGTCTCTACTTTTATCTCTTTTTTTGTTCGCCTCTCTTCTTCTTCTTCTCCTCCTCTCTAACCTACATGTTTTTCCACCTTGCCTTCCACTTTCATATTTTATTACACTTTATGGTTGCTCGATTTTAAATTATCTCCACTCTCACAGGAGTACTTAGCTGCACACATAAGGAACAGCTGCATTATTTTTTTTATTTTTTTTAAGCAGACCTTCCATGAGGACTTTGTCTGCATTTATTACATCATTCCAGCAAAGGTGCACAGAGGCACAAAGCCTGACCTTTGATACTAACTGCAGGATGCGTGGTAGAGCACTCCTTCATTACAAAATGAAGTGCAATCAACACAAACAATCATTTAAATTAGTCATTTAAATTCAGGTGGCAGCAGATATTAAATTATTGCATGTCAATTTCAGTGGATTAAAAGATAATCTCAACCTCTCATTTACATTTTGTTATTTCATCTTGTGACTTCAGTTGATTGTATATGCTACGTGGACAAAAGTATTAGTTCACTTACACATTAGCCCTACTGGAGCCTTAATGACGTCCCATACTAAATCCACAGGCATTAATACGGAGTTGCCCCCCCCCCCCGCCTTTGCAGCTATAACAGATTTTGGAGAGTGTCTGTGGCATATTCACCCAGAAGAGCATTCGTGAGGTCGGACACTGATGCTGGGTGAAAAGGCCTGATTGGCGATCTCCGTTCGAGTTCATCTCAAAGGTGTTGGATGGGGCTGATGTCTGTGCGGGCCAGTCAAGGTTTTCCACACCAAACTCATCCAGCCATGAATTTATGGAGCTTGCTTTGCGCACTAGGGCACAGTCATGCTGGAACAGAAAGGGGCCTTCCCCAAAACTGTTTCCACCAAGTTGGAAGCGTAGAATTGTCCGACTCTAAGATTTCCCTTTAGTGCAACTCAGGGGTCCGAGCCAATCAGACTGCAAGATAAAGAAGCGTGAGTCGTCGCTCCTCTGCACCAGTTAAGTGGTGACTTGTTTCCCACTGCACACCGCTCCATCTGATGCTTGAAAATGTGTTTGGTGACGTCATTGTGCTTGGTGGCACTTCTACTTTGCAATGAGACTCACAGCTGATTTTGGAATATCTAGGAGGGAAGAAATTTTAATGAACTGGCTTGTTGCAAAGGTGGCATACTATTGCAACACCTCACTTGAATTCAGCGAGCTCTTAAGAATGACTTGTTCTTTCACAAATGTCTGTAAAGGCAGACTGCGAGGCTAGTTGCTTGATTTTATACACCTGCGGCGATGGGACTGAAGGAAACACCTGAATTCAGTAATTAAGAGGTGTGGACCAATACTTTTGTCGGTAGAGTGTACATCCCATTGATGGCTGGCATCTGGGGAATTCGGAGGCCAGATCAACACATCAGGGTCTTTGCTGTGCACCTTGAGCTGTTCTTCAACAGGTTACCCGTCTGTATTGTCCTGTCTGGGGAGGCCGGGTGATGTTTTCCAAAGTCACATTGAAATGAATGCCAGGAAGCACAGTTTATGACTGTAATCAGAAACCGAATCGGGATTCTTTATTAATCCCAGGGGGGGAATTGTCAGTGTTATTCACTTTACCTGGCTGTGGTTTTAATGTTGTGGTTGACTGTTGTATGTGTGCATCTGACGCTGTGTTTCTTTAAGTTTAATACACGGATGCAATACGGTAAGTTTTACATCAATACATACGTGCAATTCCTACATCAGCACACTGGAGAAATTCTAAAGGGGCAAAAACCTTGTGTCCATGTATAATGGGCACGCGCGCGCACACGTGAGTGGGTGATAAAATCCTTAGTTTTGGGGTTGGTTAGTGTGCCGGGGGGTACATCTGGGGATTACACCGCTGTGTTGCAGATATATGACGTTCAATGTAAATCACAGGCAGCAGACAGATGGCACACAGGAAATAGCATGAATCTTCTGTGATGCACTGAAACTGCGTTAAATCCGTTTTGAATGATCTGCTATGATTTGAGAAATTTCATATAAAAGTGGGTGAAAGTGAAGAACTGGTGTCGCACGTAGCTGGTTTACATGAAGTGACATTTCTTTGGGTATTTTGCATTTGAAACTATGAGACAGCCAAATTTTACGCAGTTCTAGGTAGAATTTACTATAATGTGCAAACACCTATAAGAAGACTACAAGAACACCTGCTCCTTTATTAGTCAATGTCTACCATCACTTTGGAGATTATTTCAGTAAATATTTTTTGAAACTTCAGATACATTAGTTTAGTGTCCCCCTCAGTGTAGTGGTTCTTGGTTAGATTCCAGGTCGGGACACAAGCACCTCTCACCATGGAGGGTTGTGTCAGGAAGGGCTTGAAACCACCAGCCAAATTACCAGTGCGGATTAATCCGCTGCGGCGACCCCTTGGGCAGAATAAAAGGGAGCAGCCGGGGTTAATTTTTACATATGCACTGGTTCAAAAAATAAATCTCTTCTTTGTGTTGAAGAAAAGTAATCTGAGCAGGACTACATTTATGTTTTCATGCTATTATCATTATATTATATTATTATCATCATAAGCACAACACGTGCTGCAATAGAATCAAAAGCTTCACACTGCAGATGAATCAGTACTCTGCAGTGTTGGCAAACGGGTCGGTTTCTCTGGAGAAAACGGAGAAATTTCTAATTTTACAGCAATCCAGTAAAATGTCAACACATTTTTACCAAATATTTTTTTAAAGCGATGAGTCCTTTCTAAAAAAAGAAGAGTCACAACTGTGCAAAAGTTGTTCTCTCTTACACAGAGAAGGCCATTTACATTTAGCTCTCTCACCACAATCAGCACACACACACACACACACACACACACACTCACCAGGTCCTGAATTGCTCCAACCATAAATCAATAAGCTCATAAGTGTGATTGGATGGTGTTAGCTAACAAAGTGCTTATTCATGACTGTGCATAGGGAGCGATGGAGCTTTTCAATCAGGAGACTGAGCCAAACAGCTGACGTAAAGACGGAAACACAGACAGACAGGAAGACAAGCAGCGGTTTGCTGATGATGATTTAAATGATGCAGTGATGCAGCCAGCTTAATGAGTCAACTGCTGCTCCCTTCTATGGTGCTTGTAGCTTGGAGGATATACAGATTTTAAAGACCCTTTCTGTTTGACAGAATCTATTTTTATATTATACATTTAAGGCAATTATAATGTATATTTAAAAGAAAGACTAACTTTTAAAAGAATAAATATGAAAAAAGAATGGAAAAAAAATGTTATATGAGACAATCTGTAAATCAACTGAACCAGTACCTCCAAGCCTGAGTCCATGGTACTCAGTTGGAAAAGGGTGGACTGCCCTCTCCGTGTTGGGGACGAGGTGCTGCCCCCCCTGCAGGACTGGAGGAGTTCAAGTATCTTGGGGTCTTATTCTCGAGTGACAGATGGATCGGGGCGGCGTCTGCAGTGATGCGGACGTTGTACCCGTCTGTCGTGGTGAAGAGGGAGCTGAGCTCTAAGGCAAAGTTTTCGATTTACCGGTCAACCTACATTCC
>VUQH01055385.1:0-16653 GCA_015106775.1 Etroplus canarensis | reverse complement strand
CACACAAACTGCATACCCTTGCATCATTTTTCAATTTGAATAAATGTAATGAAATTGGATTAATTAACAAATTATGAAGGAAAAAATAAATAAATAAATAAATATTAAAAATAAAAATAAATAAATAAATAAATTAATTCATTCATTAAATTTAAAAAAAAAGTGGGGGGAAGAAAGAGAACGAAAATGGGGGCTGCATTTCACAGCATTTGCAAATCATTTCAGAATAATCTAGCACTTTCGTTTGTCATCATATTTATATATGGTTCCCAGAGTTTATCAAAGTCTTTTCTTTTGCCCTTGGCAATGTATGATAATCTTTCCAGTCCAATACATTCAGAAAGCTCCTTTATCCACATCTTCATTGTAGGAGCGTCCATACTCTTCCATCATAGTGCAATAGCTCTCCTGGCTTGTAGAAGTCCAAAGTCCAAAACTGCATACTGTTTCTGTGTTTGTAGAAAGTTCTTTGAGTATATTCCAAGCACACATAGTTTAGCATTTAAAGGGACTTTGGTATTAAACATTTCCGACAGACATTGTATAACATCCTTCCAGAAGTTTTGGATTTTTGCACATTCCCACAAGCAATGGAACAAAGTTCCTTTCTCAGTCAAGCACTTGGTACATACATCTGGAATATTAGCAGACATTCGATGGAGCTTGGCAGGTGTTATATACATTCTCATCAACCACTTATATTGAAGTAATTGAAATCTTGTGTTTATTGTTTGTTTTTGTGCTTTTAAACAAACTCATTAATATTTTCCTGTATATCCCTTCTCCAGGCATCTAACTTATCTAGTGTTGATTCTGTGCTATGTGCTACTAACATATTGTAGTATTTAGATAGTTGGCCCTTCCCTTCTAAATTAGCAAGTGTCATTTCCTCTAATTTAGGTAAAGATGGTATTTATTGACAAGTTGGATCAGCTGATAATGTCAGCGGGGAAGAAATGAGAGATGATTTTAATAAACCTGAAACTTCTTTAAAGAAAGTGAAAGGAAAACTGTATGTTAAAGAACTGAAGTTTTGCTTGCTTTACAAACATAGCTTTTACAATTGTATGCATAAGCAGAGCATATTTACAGAAGGCTCAGTATGTGGTTAATACAGTATGTCTGTCATTTCCTGTTGTTTTAGCAGTAAAGTGATCAATTATCTATTTTCTTTGACCTCACCATTTCTTTGGCTTGACATACCTATATTTTAGTTATAGCACAACATTTTTTTCTCTGTGACTGTGTGTATGCATATAGCTTTAGTTTAGTTTATGTCACTTGTAAATATTGTAAATTCCTGTCAACTGGGAAAGAAAAACTTGCAATGAATGTAATTTCATTTTGTGCTTCTGTTACACAAATCTTAATTTATCACCATCTGTTGTTATTAATGTTGTATTTTGCTCTCTATCTGCATGACCAATAACAATGGAAGTGAGAGTGTTGTTTCAATTTTGCACTTTTATTATTTTAAATGTAGTAGAAAAGTCACAAGCGCATACATTCACTGGCCACCTCTTTAGTTATGCCTTGCTGGCACTGGGTTGCACTTGGTTGGAGGGATTACTGAGCCTTGTTGAAGTCTTGTTTTTGCTTAGTCTCTCATATTGCAGTATGTGAGTCTCTCCAGTTTCTCTGCTAAATTTAATGTTTTTGTCAGTATTTTGTCTTACTGTGCCAGTTTATCTGGTTTGCATTGTCTTTAACAACAGCAGAAGGCTATGATTTGCATTAAGGGCCACTGACTCAGTTTCCTCTTTTAAAACTTAGAATGTCTGACATACATGCTTTAGTTCTTTTTTTTGCATCTGTCACTTATTTTACTTCTAGTTCAAATCAAATAATTCTTCTGCTCATTAAGACAAGCTATTGGAATCTGTGCTGTCAACAAAGCTTGCAAGGAATCCTGTCATTTTTAAAGTTTGGGAAATACCTTCTATCTGAAGTGATGGAATGTTATATAACAGGATGAAAAATGGAATTTCCCGTACTTTGTGACGTTACTTTTATCATTGCTACTTGTGCAGTTGAATTGCTGTGCGCTGTGCTGCAGCTGTAGAGTGGAGTGTTTTTTTGTTGATTGTAATAACCAATAACCACATAGTAATTATCAGAATAGAAACCCACACAATTTATTGGATTTCTCTATACAGCTACTGTATTAACATTCGTGTGATATGTAATACAAGCAAACTGAATCAATCATCTCAAGTTTCTTTGCTGATATATGACCCTGTTGCCAGCACTTAATAATTCAGTGTGCAGGATGTCCTTGTGCGTCTAAAATCTTGACTGTTCACTAAACACAAAAATGAACAAAAGAATACAAAATTAAAAAAAATCTAATTAATGCTCTGCTCTGACAGTAAAGAAGCAGCTTTTTTTCATCTGTTGGTTTACCAGGTGTGAAGGAGCAGTGCAGTTCCTAACACTGGCAGAGAGAAAACAAGTACTGATATCCTGAGTGAGTCAGTAACAGAATACTGTATTAATCCCTGGGGGGGAATTGTATAAGTCTGCAGATGATATGAAGAGTTCCCTGCTAGTGTAATATATGGATGTGAAACGACAATGATTTATATATACAGTTTTCATATTTTTGCTTGTTTTCTTGTTTTTGTTGATCATTTGGTTCTACATAAACACTTATTGACCGCTTCATTAGGTATACCTGTTCAGTTGCTTGTTAATCCGGACATCTGATTAGCCACTCACACAGCAGTGACTCGATACATTGAGGGATGTAGACATTGACAAGATGACCTACTGAAGTTCAAACTAAGCATCAGAATGGGTAAGAAAGGTGATTTAAGTAACTATAATTGGGGCATGGTTGTTGCTGCTGATCTGAGTATTCCAGAAACTGCTGATCTACTGGGATTTTCCTGTACAACCACCTCTAGGATTTACAGAGAATACTTCAAAAACATCCAGTGAGTGGGCTCTGGGTGAAAATGCTTTGTTGATGCCAGAAGTCAGAGGAGAATGACCAGACTGCTTCGAGCTGATAAGAAGGCACCGGTTAACTTAAATAACCACTTATTACAACCAGGGTATGCGGAAGAGCATCTCTGAACACACAACACATCAAATCTTGAAGTGCATGGACTACACCAGGTGCCAGTCTTGCCAGCTACGAACAGAAAACTGAAGTCACAATTAGCACGAGCTCACCAAAACTGAACAAGAGAAGACTGGAAATATGTTTCTGACATGGTCTGGTGAGTCTCGATTTCTGCTGAGGCATTCAGATGGTGGGGTTGGAATTTGGAATAAAAAATATGAAAGCATGCATCTATCCTGTCTTTTTTATCAATGGTTTAGGCTGCTGGTGGTGGTGTAATGGTATAGGGTTTATTTTCTTGGCACACTTTGGGCCCCTTTAGTAACAGTTGAGCGTCATTTAAATCCCACAGCCTACCTGAGTATTTTTGCTGACCATGTCCATCATTTTATGGTCACAGATTGCCAGTCTTCTGATGGCTGCTTCCAGCAGAATAACGCACCAAAGTTCGCTGCTTTCAGATGGCCCAGATAGTGACCAGATCTCAATCCAATAGAGCACCTTTGGGATGAGATGGAATGGGTCATTCTTATCATGAAATCTGCAGCAACTGTGTGAGATGCTATCATGTCAGTATGGACCAAAATCTCTGAAGAATGTTTCTGGCACCTTGCTGCATCTATGCTAGAAAGAACTGAGGCAGTTCTGAAGGTAAAAAGGGGTCCAGTATGGTACTAACAAAGCATGTCTAATGATGTGGTTGCTGAGTGTAAATGTAGCATGGTTATGCTTTGGCTCTGTTGCAGCAAATTGAATCTCATATAGAGTTACTGTAGAGTTAAAATTTTTAAATGTGCCACTTATCTGTAGAGCCCAAGGATGGCACTGAGTGTGTTTGGACTTTGAGGAACTTTTACATCACTGTTTTATTCAACCTTGCAGCCATGTTTATTTTCATTAGATAGTTTCTTGTCCTTGCAAGCAAAAGGTCACTGGTTCATTTCCAGGTGGGGACACAGGCCCCTCTCACCATGGAGGGTTGCATCAGGAAGGGCATCCAGCCTAAGACCTCTGCCAAATTACCAGATTAATCCCTTGAGGAGAATACAAGAGAGCGGCCGAAGGAAGTTTACTGTCATAATATAGAGACTTAATGATTGTTGTGGCTGGTATTTTAGTATTTTGACAGAGTTTGTGCCAAATTCCAGTCAAGCTGGTATAACACTTTTCTGCCCAGATAGTATTAGGCCAGGCTAGTAAAAGTTATCCCAAGATATGATTAATAAGCATCCAGCCCAGTAAGGGAAGTGCACCAAAGCAGGCTTGGTTTTGCCATCTTGGAAGTCTCTTGCTAATGTCCTCAATTCACCCTGAATTTCCTAAAAGTTTGGAAGGAACATATGACACATTTGTAGTCCAAAAGAGTGTGCATATTTTGCCCTCAATGAATTGATATTTCTTCAGGCATGTCATGATATGATCCCAAGGGAGAGACATGTTATGCAACAGCTCATATGCAAGCTATTAGGGCTCAGCCATGTTTTAAGGGTGCGGCATATTCTCAGGCACCTCTGGGGTCTTCTCAGGAAAAACCCTCTGCCATCCAAACACATCCCTGTATCCAAGACAACATGGCCTCAGTCCTCCAAATGCAGACATCTGAGCTGTACTCCGCTCTGTGGAAATGTTTATGCATAAGCGCAGTTCCACCCAGTGTCTGTATACTGTGTGTGTCATGCAAGCATTTATATTCAACACGTGCAGGCTTGAGAAAGGAATGGAGAGGCAAATATGTGAGTGAAGAGAGTTATGGAAAGAAGGAAAAGTAGTCAGGATGAAATGGAGTCTGAAAAATAACTGCATTCCCTTGAGAAATGTTTGTGTGCTAGCCAAACTGCAGAGATGCAGGAAAGAAAACTGAGTGAAAATGCGAAGACAGAGGTGGATCTGACTGTACAGGAGCCAAAAAGAGTGTTTACAAGATCCCACCCATGGTTTTCCCCTACTTTTAGTAACAACACTTGCAGTGTTCCTATAACTTTACTCACAGCTTTAACCATAGATTCCCAATATCATCATATATATTTCAAATCTACTGATTCTCATATTGCCCCAAATTTTGCTGTCTAGGGGATTTATAAACAAGACTGGACTGGCTACACCATTGGAAAACAAAGGTGTGGAAGATGACTGATAGAGGGCCTTGCGCCACCATGACCCTCTTAACTGTTAGTCAATAAAAAAAGAGCTGCTTTGTACAGCAATATGTCCTAACTAACCAGAAATTATTTTGCAATGGTGCTGTATTTTGACAGTCCGTTCCTAAGTTCAGTAAAAAAATGGTGCACATTGCGTTAGACAAGCAGTATAACACATTGGCCTCACACAGGGTGTAAACTATAAAGTTTACATAAAAACATTGATGTTGCCTCAAAATTTTAAAAGTGAAGCTGGTGTGGATGTGCCTTCAATCTTCTTAATGACCAGGAGGGGAAATTTATGAGAAAATGTATTAAATCAAGTCATTAATGACTGCTCACTTGATTTAACATTTCAGAAAACACTTTTTTGTAATGAATTAGGGCTTTGATCACTACTTTCAAGTGCTGTGAAATTAGTGATTGTTATGGTGTAGGAAAAAATGCCAAAACACAATGCTCTAAAACAGAGGTCAACATACCATCAGGTGATACCATCGTGGCTATGTCCAACTTTTACATGTAGCCTGTGGTGTAAGCACATTTTCATTTTAACATTAATTAACATTAACTTTCACTGAATTTAAGGATGTTGCTCTTTTTTTATGTGTTTCAGTGGCTTTGGATATTTAGTCTTTCCAGTTTCCATTGTTTACAATAAGAGGCTGCAGGGCACTTGGCTAACTCAGCACAAAACGAATAACCAGCGCTGTATTTCCAAAATTATCACACCATTCTTGTAATTATTTGCTCAGAACACATTTTAGGGAATATTTGGTTCCTTATTACTTAAATACAGTCACGTGCAAGGAACATTTTTGCAGGACTCTATGCTGTCCTGTAAGTACACCCCATAGTTCAGTAGCTTGCAGAACCACTTTTAGCACCAACAATTTGAAGAAATTATATTCAGTGGGAGTTAATCAGTCTTTCACATTGGTGTGGAGGAATTTTAGCCCATTCAGCGTTGCTTCAGTTCATTGAGGCTTGTGAGTATTTGTTTATGTACAGCTCTCTTAAGGTCTTAAGCACCATTTCAGTTAGGTTGAAGTCTGGACTTTGACTGGACCATTGCAACATCTTGATTCTTTTGCTTTTCAGCCATTCTGTTGTAGATTCGGCCAAGGTTGATGGTCTCACATTTGACTCTATACAGAGGCGTTCATGGTCGACTCAGTGAGTGCAAGCTGCCCAGGTCCTGCGCCTGCAAAACAAGCTTAAATCATCATCCCTCCACCACTGTGCCTGACAGTTGGTATAAGGTGTTTGTGCTGATATGCTGTCTTTGGTTTTTGCCAAATGCAGCACTGTGCATTATGGCCCAGCAAATTCTAGTTTGGTCTCATCTGTCCAAAGGACATTGTTTTAGAAGTCTTGTGGTTTGTTCAGATGCAAATTTGCAAAACTAATCCGTGCTGCCATGTTCTTTTTAGAGAGAAGAGGCTTTCTCCTGGCAACACTTCTAAACAAGCCATACTTTTGCAGTCTTTTTCTATGTGCACTCTCATGCACGTTAACATTTAATATGCTAACTGAGACCTGTAGAGTCTGAGATTTTCATCTTGGCTTTTTTAATTTCTCTGAACATTGCCTTCTACTTAACTTCTCAATTCCTATGGAAGAGAGAATAGAATCCTGTGGAAAAAACATATTTTTTGGTAAATAAAAAGTAAGCAATTTGAATTGATAAAATGTACCTTTCGGCTGCTTCCTTGTATTCTCCACAGGGAGCCACCACAGTGGATTAATCCGCATTGGTAATTTGGCAGAGGTTTTACACCGGTGGCAATTTGAATTGATAGCAGCCTTATAATTGATAGCAGCCTTATAATTAAAAAGCTTTTGTTGCTTTTCAATACAAACAGTGTTTGCATTGAAAAGCAAAATTGACATGATAACAGGTCCAGCATGTCTGCATGCTTTTATAATTTTTCTCTATGTGCTTACTGGGGCCTGTTCACATGTTTGAGTGGAACAGTATGGTTCCGCCAAATATTTAAACAAGAATTTGGCATCTTTAGTCTTTTGAATCAGCTTGCCAGATGTGTTCTCTGTAGCCAGCTGGCTGAGGCTATTTAGTGCTGCCTCATCTGGATGAAATGCATTGTAAAGCATTGGTGCCTTTTTATTTGTTATTTTGAGCAATGACAGATGAATATTGTCATACCCTGTTGTGAGTCATGCACAAAAGGCTCTGGGCTGATTTTTGAAAGTTAGATGTGTGTGACTGATGAAAATTAACCAACAACAACTTTGACAAATAGACATTTAGTAAACAAAATCTGCACAATATTAAATATTTCTTAGTTTCAACTCTTTATCTTGTGTGGAAGTAAACTGAATATTTTTGTATTTTAAACAAAACAATCAAATTGAAGACAAATCATTTTGCTTTGAGATATTTTTTATGACTAATGATTTATAGACCAGATATATGATAAAATGGATTGGACCACCAAGTCAGCAGAATGTTCTAATCTGGCTCATTTGCATGTTGACAGTCTGGATCTTGTCTTTCTTTAAAAAAAAATACTGATAAATAAATTGGTTATGTCACCATACCACGAGAGGTCTGTCACTCTGTAAACACAAGCTCATAAAACCACATGACTTGTGTTGACAACTGTCAGGGTTTCGCGTTCTCCCCCTCCATCCCCTCATCACATGTGCTGAAAGACTAGACGGTCAAAAGGAAGGCAACAGATGTCCCAGAGTTTTTTTAATGTCTAGAACAGTCCACCTGCTCTGGTTATGTTGTTTGGAGGTGAATGCATTTCAGTGGACTCAGCATTCTGGATGGACGCATGCTGCACTACTGCACAGCACGAGTCCCCAGTAAACAATATCAATCAAAAGACATCAGTTGTCATCCAGCCGACTCCAGAGGATTCTAACAGTGTGTGAGTGTGTCTTTGTGTGTTGCAAAGGCACGTGCCAGCCTGCCACTTTAGTATATCTGAATAGGATGAATGGCACAGAGGTCATGTGTCAGTGTGAGGCTTGTCCTGGCAGGCATGCAGATAATGAGGCAGCAGCTTTATTGTCGGCATCAGACTGTGTTCAATAAAAGATACAGACAGTCAGCAGATCCCACTTCCTCCACTTGGTTCTCACATTGAATCGGTGCTTTAGTACTAGCCTGACTGTACCTGTTTAGATAGAAAAACTTAAGATGCAGTGCAGCAATAGCAAGGATAGACAAGCAGATGCAGTTGTAAGAAGTACTTCTGTCATAAAAATCAGTTGTAAGAAGCCAACATGCATTCCTCTTCAAAAAAAATACATATTGATTATATTTAGTTATTTTTACCTCGTCTGGCTGAAGGACTATGGTGAGGCATCTGTCATCCTTTGGTCCGTCTGTTCATATATCACAAGAATCTATTCCTCCAGAGGTTAGGTTTCAGTGAAACTTATATGCTAGGATCACCTAATGGTTATTTAACAAGTTGCACTGAAGTTTGAGATCACATTTGTCATTTTCACAAGAATCACTACTTCTAAGAATAGTGGTCTGGATTGTAATGTTCATAAAATGAATGTTTGACTATCTCCCTCTGCCATCCCTTCATAAATCTCGTAATTAGGTTTATTTATTTCATAATAATGTCTTACGCTAGTTTAGAACTGGTCAAAAACTGGGGTTGTTATCCTGGATGACTGTTTGTGAGCCTCCTTGACTTCTCAGTGGATTTTAATTCTTGTTAGTTTGTGCAATACAGCCAATTAATGATAAGAAGACTCATCACTTTCTTTCTGTACTTCACACATTAAAATAACCTGTGAATTTTGATGGATTCTGGGCCGGATAAGCTACTACATCATTAGCATTGTGGTTTATGTAACTGTGTTTCCAGATTGAGTCAGTTTGCGTTAACTTGATTAAAAAGACTGTTCTTGCTACTTAAAATGCTATGCAGTACAAGTGTGCTGATAACTAATTTTTAAACATACACAGCAGACCTAGTTAATAGGCGAAGATGTCTCAGCATCATGTCCCAGGTAATACAGTTGGTTCTTTGTGTGACTGTCAGCTATGAAGTGTCCGTGTGTGTGTGTGTGTGTATACTGTGTGTTTGTGCATGTATGTGTCAGCTGTTGGCTTAGCTGTCTGTTGTAATTCTGTTACTTTGTCCAGGATGGTGTCAAGTGACACACACTGGTCCCAGGGACACTGTCTCATTCACACTTTCTCATTAAAAAAAAAAAAAATCTACTATTGCTTATAGTGTAAAGATTTCTATAAACTAACTTTGAAAGTTCTTTTGAAATTTTTATTTTTATGTGTCTATGACACTGTGTTTAGGGACTACTGTTAGTAAAAAAATAAAATATATTTTAATTAACACATAAAGTTTTACTTTTTAGAGGGACTTGTTCAAGGATACACAGTCTTAATGCAAGTCAAAGTGCTTATGAAGACCTCGTGAATCATAGTAGAGAGACAATTCTTTAGTAAGTCTTCTAAAAAAGACCTTTCAGTTTATGAAATCCTCTTTTACTTTACAACATAGCATTCTGCAGCTTTGGGTCAGTACCCAATTCTTTACAGCCCATTTGACTGATGAATTCATAAGAAGACCATGTGTTGGCAGCTTCTCATTTTAGCAATAGCTAGGAGTTTTGTTGTGGGCATTTTCTAAAGTGAAGGGTTCTTTTTGTGAGAGAGTAATCTGATACAACCTGGGACAGGTTCTGTACCTTCTTGGTTGAAATATATTTTCTCCAGATACGCCTTCTCCCCCTTACATGACCTAACCTGTTTTTTCCGCATGTTTTTTTCAGATTTAGACTAAATCGTCTTCAGCTGTTGCTGCTGTGAGTCAGAATGAGTCACTGACATCCTTAAATACAGCTCCTTTCAAAAGTATTGGAACAGCAATGCCAATTATTTGTTTTTGTTGTGCACTAAAAACATTGTGTGTGAGATCAAAAGATGAATATGAGAAGAGAGCTTTTAATCCCTGTGTCCTTAATCTAGATGTGCTAAACAACATAGAACATAGAACACATTTTGTATCAAACCACCTAGTTTTCAAGTAAGTTAAAATATTGGAACAAAATGTTTTCAACTGAATTCAAGTAAAAATACTTTATATTTGGTTGCTTATCCCTTTGCTCGCATTAACTGCATCAAGTCTGTGACCTATAGACCCCAGCCAGTTTCTTTTTTTTAAATTATTGGTTAAGCCTCTCCATGTAGATATGTTAAACAACATAGAAAATAACACAGTTTGTATCAAACCATCCATTTTTCAAGTGAGCCTAATTATTAGAACATGATGAGCAACAGGTGTTTCTTGTCACTCAGATATGTCATATGATTGATAGTTCATTCATTAAGTAGCCTGGATAGCTACTCTTAGTTTAAGCTTTGGTTTTCACCTGTTAAGACTCCATTTGTAGTTGTAATAACATGAAGACCAGAGAGCTGTCTATGGGAAAAAAGCATGCCATTCTGAAACTGAGAAAAGTGGGGGGAAAGCCACCAGAGGTATTTCAAAAACATTGGGCATGGCCAGTATCATATTTGAAATGTCCTGAAGAAGAAAAACGCCACCGTTAAACTGAGCAATGCCCTAAAAAGAAGAACACTATTGGTGTACAGAGCAACAGGCATTGAACCAGTCTTCCAAAGAAAACAACTGATGACAGACAAATGGTAAGAGCAGTAAAGAAAAATGATAAAACAGCAGTCTGTAACATCATGAACAACCTCCAAAAAGCAGGGGTGGAAATATCACAGTCCACTGTTCAAAGGAGACTTACAGAACAACAGTATAGAGGCCATACTCCAAAATGCAAACCAGTCAAAACCAGTAACAGCCACAAAACCAGATTGGAATTTACAGAAAAGTACAGAGTAGAGCCACAGAGGTCTGCAATAAAGTTTTATGGACTGATGAGACCAAGATTAACCTCTACCACCGTAATGGAAAGCCCAAATTATGGAGAAAGAAGGGATCTGCTAATGATCCTAAATGTACAAGCTCATCTCTGAAGCATGGTGGAGGTTATAGCATGGCATCGACTTACATTCCTGCTTCTGAAATAGGCTAAATCCTTTGTATGAATGATGCAACTCGTGACGGTAGCAGCAGAATGACCACTGAAGTCTACAGAACCCTGCTGTCTGCCAAACTAGGAACTTTATTATACAGCAGGACAATGATCCAAAACACACTGCCACCTCAACAGACTTCAGCTGGGGAAGGAATGAAAGGTTTTGGACTGGCCAAGTCAAGACCAGATCTTAACCCAACTGAACATACATTTCACCTTCTGAAGACAACAAGTAAAAGATGCTGCTAAAAGCCTGATGATAAAAACAAGAAATCTGGTGTAGTCTGTGGGTCGTAGGCTGGATGCAGTTATTGCAAGCAATGGATATTGCAACCAAATATTATGCATTTTCACTTGAATTTAATTGAAATCATTCTGTTCCGATACTTTAGTTCATTTGAAAAATGAGTAGTTTGATACAAAATGTGTTACGTTCTTTGTTTTTTTACATATCTAGATTTAAATAACAGGAATAAAAGCTGGACTCGGATCTCTCTTCTCATCTTCATCTTTTGATCTCACACAAAAATGTCGTCAGTGCACAGCAAAGGCAAATTAATTGGCAATGTTGTTCCAATACTTTTATAGGGGACTGTAGTATTTTGAATTTCTGCCAAAATACAGCCCTTAATGCAATGTGGTCAGATCTGAAGAATGTTTCGTTATTCACTTAATCTTGCAGCTCTTTGTACATATAATTAGAGATTTTGCAGAAACAGTTTGATTCTTTTCTTTGACTTTAATAAGTACTTACATTGTCACAGGGCATGCAAAAAAACAAAAACTGAACAATCAAACAGAAACATAAATAGCCATGGATCTGGCAGCACATAATTCCTTGCACTCTTCTTCTACACATCCATAGCTGTATTACACAGATTTCAGTTTTATATGGTGGACTTGTGTGTAATAAAGGAGCTACTCTGTATAGATCTTTTGCTCCACTTGAGCTGTAAGATTTATCAAGAGAACAGCTATACTAACCTCCCACACCCTTGTGCCTGCCTCTCCTTGATCTCCTTTCTGTTTGCAGAGAGAATCACATGCATAACACCTTCACTTACACTGTATTATTTTTGTCAGTAGATCACAAGTGCCCTCATCAGATCTGGTCATTTTTGACCTGCTAAGTTGCATTGTCTTGGTAGATTGTGCTGGTGATTACAGATATGCTTTGATTTAAAAGTGTGTGCATTGTCAGTAGATAAGCTATGGAGTTTTTAACGCCCATCTGCCTCATAGTAATTTGCTCTACTTAGTAAATCTGTTCCTTATTCATAGGAATTGCAAAGAATTGGACAAATTGGAAGTTAGACCTTATTAATATGTTGGAGGAAAGTAATGGAATCAACAGAGTTATTTGGATTTTCTTCCTGTCCTGGGATTCTGTGATAATTTCTTCTCTGAGGACTATTACAGAAAAAAATATTTCTGTTTGGACTAAAGCAGTGGATGAACCCAAGCCATTTTTACACAAGAACTGCTGCCCTAAACGTTTATAGATTTTACCTGACAGAGATACACATCAAAATGTCCAATGCAGTTGGATCAGACATTAGCCAGAGTTAACCTGCCAGCTGTCTAGTAAAGTCAATAGCTAATAGTCCAGTGCTTTCACTGCATCATTTGTGCTGCCTCATGTACGCACTGTCCAGGAAGCTTCATCACCTAAAACCACAGTATTTCTAGTAGTGTGAATACTTTGGTACTTGCTTTTTAGGACTGCATTCAGGGAAGGGACAACGATTATTTATGTTTGCAGAAAAAATTTCAGCACTTTAGTGGTGTATGCTGTGTGATCCTAATAAAAGCTTATATGTATCAGTTACCATGAGCAGATTTTTAATCTCACTATGGTCAGCCAATGTATGGATCTGCAGTATCACTGGAAAACTGCTACCTGAAAGCAGATTTTGTCATCAACTACTAGAGAGTGGTGGAGACGTGTCAGGGGCCACTGACACACTGACATGCCCATAAATAACACTAAGAAGCTTGTCTGGCTGGGTGTAGATCTGAGGATTATCTTCAAGAAAGCTGCAAGATCCTAGTGACTCTTTGTAGGAAAGAGGCTTGGCTTTCTGGTTGTTGATTGTAAGCTTTGCTGTCTTGGTGGACGCAGATTGGAAAGTAAACAGCACCTTTTTTCCAAAGCATGATGCATTTTGTCAGTATAATATAATTACTTTAAATATCAGTAACAAACAAATGTTATGTTTGCTGGAAACATTGCCCTCTCTGCATGTGTTTCACATTGTGTGCTTTTACGGTAAAACTGGTTGTTTATTTTCTAGTGACACTGATTTAGTTTTGTCATTAAGAAAATCAGGCGCACATCACCCATGAGTGCAAACATTTGCTCTTGCACTGTAATACTCGTGCCAAATCTTCAAATGATTTTCACTTGAATTTTCAAAACAGCAGACTAGTTTTTTCCAAATTCTGGTTGAGTAGTTGCATCACCCCAAAACAAGATAATAATCCAAGTAGAAAGACTCTTTGCATTTCATAGGTTTAGGACACAATGCAACTTGAAAAGACTTAGCTTTTGTAGATTTCATACTAGACATTAAAATTTTCAAAGGCATTTTTGTTTAATTGTTTCACTTGTGGGATGTAAAGTGCTTCAGCTGCATCCCAATTATAGTATGTCTGTATATATGGTTTTACTTTTACTTAAAGTCCTGCTCTGTGTCCTTGAGACCATTTTAACCCTCTTACCTTGACAAGGTAGTCGTTTGCTCTAGCAGGGAAATGAATGAATGTTTATTCCTTTCTAACTGCATAGATTCAAATGAGGCATTTTTATTTAAATCTTTGAATATATATTGGTTTACAGGAACTGATCTCATTTACTCACAGCATGTCAGGCTGCGAGTTGGTTAGATCAGTATCATTCACTGTTTCATGGAAACCTTTCTTCAGAGGCGCGTGTCAGGACATGTTTAATCACTATGAACTTGGAGGAACAGCTTCTGCTTTCTCTGTGTTTTCGGGGGGTTATGCAACAACACATGCTATTAAAAAAATAGGGATAAATGAATATTTATATCCTTTTGATATTTAAAGACACCATTCTAACTTGGCCTCTCCATCTCCTCTCCATCAGAGAACTGAACATAGCAACCATGTCATCAGCAATCAGGTAAGGAAGAGGCCATTCCACAGAAACAGCACAGGGGTCAAATTTATAAGCTGCACAAATCTGTCCAGCAGTGGCAGAGTTAATCAAATGAGAATGGCGCTCACAAGCACGAGGTTTGATAGAATTACAGTACATGGTTGTGTTTAATAAAACAGGCTTATGATCAGAGAGGCACACATATTCCACATCACCAACAGGCAAACCAAAAGAAAAGATAAGATCTAACATGTACATGTGTCGCACAATTCACAGACTGAACCAGTTTGAAAGAGTAAATAAGATTTAAAAAGCTTTTGGCGAACGGCTTCTCTGGACAACATATATGAATATTAAAATCACCAACGATTAAAACACTGTCCCATTTTGGCATAATGTCCAACAAGAAGTCAGAGAATTTCTCAATAAAAGCTGAATGATTTATACTGTAAGGGGGACAATTGACCACTGCACAGAGTTTTAGACATAGACATGATTTTAAACTTAACCAGTGTGCCACCTCGCTCCTCCCATCTTGTGTGGTGCTTTTTTCAGGGCAGGTGGTGTAACACTGACGAAACAGATAACAGGAAGGGAGGAATAAATTCACTCAGATAGTAAAAGACAGCAGAGAAGGGAGATCTAACAATCACGTAATCTGTTCGCTACTTCTTTTTAGAGTTATATCCTGACAGTGTGCACTGTTATTTACCCAGGCATATATTTTAAATATACACTATATGGACAAAAGTATTGGGGAACCTGCACATTACACATGCAAGAATTTTTATGATATCACATTCTTAATCCATAGGCATTAATATGAAGTTGACCTCCCTTTGAAGCTATAACGGCTTCCACTCTTCTAGGAAGGCTTTCTACAAGATTTTTTATTTTGTATGTGGGAATTTTTGCTCATTCATCCAGAGAGCATTTGTGAGGTCAAACAATGATGTTGGATGAGAGGGTCTGCCTCACAGTCTCCATTTTAGTTAATCCCTAAGGTGTTGGATGGGGTTGAAGTCAGGGGGCTCTGTGTGGGTCAGTTAGTTTTTTCTACACCAAACTCATCCAAACATACCTTTATGGACCTTGCTTTGTGCACCAGGGCACAGTCACACTGGAACAGAGAAAGGCCTTCCCCAAACTATTCCCACAAAGTTGGAAGTGTAGAATTGTCCAAAATGTCTTGGGACGATGAGGCATTAAGGTTTCCCTTCACTGGAACTAAGGGACCCAGGCCAACTTAATCACTGTGGCTTCACTTTTGTACAATGGGAGGAAATGGAGCCATGTTGTCCATGTTTTCTACAGTCATTGGGTCAATCCCAGAAAAATTAAGTCACTAGCTTTGGCACAATGCAGTGAGGCAGATAATTTTCTTATAGCATAGGCATGGGTCTGAATTCATTAAGAAGTGTGGCCAGTACTTTTGTTCATATATTATAGACATAGTCCTAAAAAGTGAAGCAACTGTAGACACACCTCAAGTCTGTAAGAAATTGGGCCTACTTTTCACTTCAGTTATGACCTCAGTAAACACCTCTCTGGTGAGTTTGAGGTCTTAGTTACTGGTTTAATGCCTTCTTTGGCACATCATTTTATTCTTTTTGTAGATTATAGTCACATTTAGAGAAAACTAAATTATAGATCATACAAATCCACTATTCTTAAAATCAAAAATACTAAAATTTATAGATCTGGTTAATTTTCTCACTGTACAAATTATGTATAAAGCAATAAACAAACTACTTCCTGACAATATTCTAAAATTGTTTTCTAAAAGGAAACTGGGATACAATTTGAGGGGGGAATTAAATTTAAAACATCCCTGTATCCGTACAACACTAAAAAGTTTTTGCATCTCTGTGTGCGGAGTGAAGCTGTGGAATAGACTAAGTGAAGAACTGAAGCAATATCCCAGCATGACTCAGTTTAAAAAGCGGTTCAAAAATATGGTTTTTGCAAAGTACAGGGAGGAGGTAGGGCTCTGATCGGGTGTTTTCACCCACTATTTTCATAATAGTGATGTGTAAATATGTGTGTGGGTGCACAACTGTAAATTGTATATATTTTTTTTGATGTGCTATTGGGGATATACAGTATATGTGTGTATGTGTTTGTATGTACGTATACTGTGTGTAACATGCAATTGTAATGAAGAATTTCTGATGGACAGGACATAAATAAGGAAGAAAAAGGGATGACTAATAATTACTAAATAGTGGAAAGGGGGTGGGATTAAATAATCTTGTGCTTCTTCC
>VUQH01055384.1:16945-34606 GCA_015106775.1 Etroplus canarensis | reverse complement strand
AGCAAAGAGGAGATTCATGGATGTAGTGAAGGAGGACTTGCAGAGGGTTGGTGTGAGGGAAGAGGATGCAAGGGATAGGAGGAGTTGGAGGCAGATGATCCGCTGTGGCAACCCCTAACGGGAACAGCCAAAAGAAAAAGAAGAAGACTGCTTTCAAAATACATTTTTGTAAGAATGTTTTTAAAAGAGCTTTTATCATGTCAAAGTGAAAACAGAGTTTTACAAACTAATGTCAGTTAATTAAAAATATATAAAAGTAAAATGAATATTTGCATAAATATTCACCCCCTTTAAAGGGACCGACCTAATTGAACAGAGAGCCAGCTAGTTGTTTCCAGTAGTGTCACAATTAGTGAAATGGAGCTCACATGAGTGCAGTTAATGTGTGTCAAGTGATTGTAGTATAAAAACAGCTGTGTCTGGGAGGAAGAGCTGGGTGATAAAACGATAATTATTGCTTTAGTACCTTTGTTCGATAGTGATTTAAGGCACAGCTGATTGATAAAACTCACGCCACACCACATCTCAGGAGAGCGAGTGAGGTAAAAGAGAAAATAACCATGGATACTAAAGGAGACACGGCAACGGACACAGCCTGAGGCTCAAAAGACGAGGACATTGTTGGAAAAAAGGGTCAGAGGAGTCCGGTATATGGAGATATTTTGGCTGTTTAAAGTCCGACAGGAAGCAGAGAAGCTGCACTGCAAACTGTGTCAAAGCATCTTCCCACAAAGATGGCAATAATACTGACGTGTTTTTACATCTGAAGCAGGGCCATCCTTTAGAGCACAATGTAAGATTTTAGAGCCACAGACCCAAACAGGTGCTGCTGGTCCTCCTGAAACAACCACACACCACAGGGTCCACTTTCTCCAGCTCCATGTCTGGAGCATGTCTACTTTATTTTACACCATGACAGTAAGATTGGTGGAAAATGTGGGATTTAAGCAGCTGATTAATTAAACCTCGTTAGCAGTTATCTCAGACGGCTCAGCTATACACAGAGAGCAGAGAGACAGTCGCACATCTGAACCATATCTGAGCCTCACTGCCCACTGCTCCAAGGCTGGAATCTGAAAACCACATCTTTTTCAACTGCACACTTTCCTGAAGACCAAACAGGTGAAGTCATGACTTTAGGACTGACTGAAGCTCTTTGATCCTGAGGAATGATTTTTACTGAGGATAGAAACACAATGTTTTTGTCTGTTTCTTTGTAGGTTTGTATAGATTCAAATGGTTTTAAATTGTTGGAAAACAAAGGAAAGGATACAATACACAAGAAGTTTATTTCAGTTTTATTTTAATTAAATAAAGAATTTAATTAATACCTACTTTATTTACTTGGAACTGATCAAAGAATTTGCTTTGTGTTTTTTGTAAAACTTGAAAGCTCTAAATTTAATGAAATTAATTTCATTAAATTTAGAGATTTCAACGTTTTAGAATTAAGATTTTAGTTAGAGTTGACCCACAACTTTAATGTTCTCCTGTAAAAATTGAAAGCTTCTGACTGCTCAGAATTCAGATTTTAGTTTAGTATATATACTCATTTTATTTATTTGAAATGTAGTTGTATAATGTTCTACAGTACATGTGTCATGCTCAATTTCTGACAGACAATAAATGATATTCAAGTCAAAATTTTCCTTATATCTTCACATCTCACTTAGGAGTAAAATGGAAATGTTAAGCTTGACAGAAATGATTTGATTTAAATCGAAACTTATATTGATTTCAACTGATAGAAAAATACTATTGTGAAATTTCATAATTTTTCCCATACTGTCCAGCTCTACTGGGAGGTCCAGTCTCTGGTTCATCAGTATTCCTACTAAAACTGCAACATGAGGACAAACGAACACTCCAAGCAACTCAGAGAAAAGATCATTGAAAAGTATAAGTCAGGAGATGGCTACAAAAAGATTTCCAACTCACTGGACATCCCACTGAGTTCAGTCAAATCCATCATTAAGAAATGGAAGGAGTATGACACTTGTCTAAATCTGCCTAGAGCTGGCTGTCCTCACAAACTGAGTGATTGAGCAAGAAGAAGACTGGTGAGGAAGGCCACCAAGACACGTATGACCACTTTGGAGGAGTTAAAAGTTTCAGTGGCTCAGATGGAAAGACTGTACATACAACAACTACTGGCAGGGTTCTTCACCACTTGAAGTTTTACGGAAGGGTGGCAAAAAGAAAGCCACTGTTGAAAAACGCTCATACAAAATCGCTCCTGGAATTCGCCCAAAGGCATGTGGGAGACTCCAAAGTTAATTGGAAGAAGGTTCTTTGGTCTGATCAGACAAAACTGAGCTTTTGGGCCGACAGGCTAGATGCTATGTTTGGCAAAAACCAAACACTGCTCATCACCACAAACACACCATTTCCACTGTGAAGCACGGTGGGGATGCTTCTCAGCAGCAGGCCCACTTTAGTTTGTAAAAATCTGTTTTCACTTTGACATGAATGAAGCTTTTTTGCACTTTCTTGTCAAAAATGCCAAATTATATTGGCCATGATTTCATTTATTAAAGCAATAAAATGGTGAAACATCTAGGGGGGGCTGAAAACTTTTTATAGGCATGATTGCCACAGACTTCTTAATATTTTATTACATTTTATTACAGTTTATCTTTGAAACTCTGCCTTTGAAGAATAAAGTGGGGCTTGCCTAATATGTAACAGTACTTAACAACATGCAAACATCGCTTACCAATGCAGGTTTGACCATCACTGCCAAACTGATACCCGTCTTTACACTCACAGCGGAAGGTCCCAGGCTGGTTGTTGCAGATAGCATGGGGGCCGCAGATCTGAAAATTCTCTCTGCACTCGTCAATGTCTGATATTAAAAAAAAATAAAGTGTTATCACATGCTAATAATAGCTTGTTTGTTTATGTGTCTGTTTTAATGTGTTAATAACTTTTAAAATTGTTTTCCCACTGCCTTTATTAAGTGTTTAAAGCACTTTGAACTTTTATATTAGACTGAATAAATAACCTGAATTGACATAAAAAGTCCCACAATGGGCCCACGTTTGACTTCTGAAGTCTGGTTTTGTCAGATTAGTGTTCTTCATTATCAGACATCAGAGAAAAAAGCTTGATTAGATTTCTTAATTGTTCTAAGATAGCATCTGTCTCAAGTTCTTCCTTCCTTTTTCATCTGTTTGCTCCCTTTCCTGTTTAGTCTCTAATGCAAAGGACTCTTAGTTGTATAGCGTCTGAGCTGAGAATGCAGGCCGTCCTGGCTCTGCTAACTTGCTCTCTGATACCAGGACACTTTGTTTACAATATGGGACTCCCCCTGCTAATTGGCATGATTGTGCAGTTCCCCAGCCAGGGAGGAGGGCTTTAGAAAATCTGGGTTAGTTTTAATGATGAGTCTAACAAGATATGGAAACTCTTAGATTTATTTGAAGGCAGAACATACATTCTATTCTTTTAAACAATAGAAAAAGGTCCTCTTTTGTATTATATAATACGTCATTCTTACCGTAACATAAACGGCCATCGCCGCTGAAACCAGCAGCACACTGGCAAGTGAACTGGGTTCCCTGTCCAGGTCTGCAAACAGCGTTTGTATCACATCCATGTCTTCCAGTGAAACATGGGTTCTCCTCTCGCTGCCCTCCTGAGAAGGGAAGGTGAAATTTATTTCTTTACTCTAAGCTTTTTTTATTTATAAACAAATTTAGAAGTTTTACCATTTAACAAAAGTAACAATAGCCCATCTGGTAAAAAAATATGTCTTGATCAGGATGTTATATGTTGTTCTTGAGGAAGGAAGGGAGCTCAGATTCAAACAGGAAAACGAAAAAATCTTCTCACCATTGATGTCCCCGATTTTGTTGGTCAAGGCAAACCGGATGAGTTGTTGATTAGCATCGTACAGGACAAAGACCTGGTCCACGTTTAGCATCTGTGTAGTTTTTATGTCCCTCAAAGACTCTCCATGCTGGCAGCTCTGGAAGGTGATGGTCTCACGCCACTGATACGCCCTGGGATCCGTAGATTGATCTGGCAAGGTCACTATGTAGTCCCGAGTGGAAGATGAGGTGATCACTAAAAAGTAAGATGAACAGTTTAGAAACACTTTGAATTTTTGACTTCCTTATTTTTAGTTCAAAATCAGAACAGGCAGGGAAATACCCATTCTCTGATCGAGCCATATCTTACAGTTGTTGCTGTACTGATAGACCTCAGAGTAAGGTTTGATCTCCAAGGTGGAGCCCCGAGGCAGCTCAGGGACCCGGCCTTCTAGGGTGGTACTCATAATCAGGTGGTCGTGCTCATCAATGCCTTTGAACTCCTGCCTGATGATCAGCTTCTCATTCCCTGGCAGAAAGGTCACCTCAGCCTGCCGAGTAAACTCCCCACCTGCAGGGGACACAGAGGAGGAAGTTAACTTTAAGATCCTGGCCCTGGATGAACTTTGCCTCATGGCCTTCCGCTACAGCTGAGGTAATGTGAGAGGAATTCAGACAGACAGTGAGTAAGGCTGCAGCTGTATGTCAAGCTGTGTTTACAGCAGCACTGACATTTGTTTACAAAGATTTATGCTTCTTAAAATTTAACTTTTTTTAACCCTTGTAAAAAAGCACAAGCAAAGCTACTGAATGTCACTTTACGAGGTATTTTCATTACAGTTGCAAAGTGTTTTCCCTTACCAATGATACTGAAGCCGTTCTTAAAGCCGGGGTGCTCTAGAGCAAAAGCCCACCCAATCGCACCACCAAGGGCTGCCAGGGGCTGCAGCGAGTCCCCAATAGTATATGGAATGTCACTGATGGCGATGTAGGCTCGACCCTCATTTACAACAACATAAGAGTGGAGGTCATTGCTGGTGAACTCCACTGGAGAAGGAGAGTTGCCTACATACACTCTTCCGTGTACTTTGCCATTTGTCCTCTGCGGCTTTCCTGCAAAAACGCACCCAGATCATCAAAGTTAGTCACAAAGACGGGCAAACAAACTTCAGACTAGACCCATTGCCCCATTAGCTCAGATTAATTCCATACGAGAACTGGGTGAGTAAAACTGCAAGAAATATTTCCTCCAATATTTACACCTTTACCAACTGCTAAAAGGAATAAACATATTAAATGTTTTCTGCTAGTTACAGCATGCAGGGGTGCATGATAACTTTGCAAAGTGGAATTACCTGTAATGTAAATTCTTGTGTGTTACACAGTCTAGATAAAGATATGAAAATGTTATATAGAGCTAAACCTAACAATCCAACTGAAATGAGCAGTGATCACTACTCTATATACACAAAATGCACAGAACAGGTCCAAGGGTGCAGTAGGGCCACTAGACTGCATGTCTTAACCATTCAATGGTGCATTGACCTCAAAACAACAGCAAATAATTCAAAGGGACAACTCAAACCTCACCTGACTTCAAGTCAAGTTTTACTCACAGAGCAGAATTTAAACAAAGTATTTTGAATAAGAAGCATACCTTCTGCCACACACTGTATCCCATTGCCATAGAAGCCCGGCCTGCAGTGGCAGCAGTATCCACTGGCATAATCCCTGCAGTCAGCAAACTGGGAGCATTTATTTCTATTGTTTGCACATGTCCCAAAGTTGTACGAGAATACTGAAAACATGGGAAATATGAACAGAAGGAATACTATTACTAGAATAGCTAACCCCCCAGAACTGGTAAGAGAAGTACAATACACATTTGTATATGACGTGATGTCTTTCAAAATAATTTGACAGACAGCATGGCTCAGGAGGTGCTGTTCTTTTGTCTACACATCAAATTTCCATGAGCAAGATACTATATCATTTGCATAGGAGCTTGCATTAACGAATGTGGGTGAAAGAGTTAACTGTAAAATACTTTGAACCAAAATATAATATAATGCTGCATTTAAAACAAAATGAAGTAAGACTCAGTTACAGCCTTTCTGCTGTGAACTCACCATCTACATTTATATCTGGATCATTCACCTCCACCACTTCTGGGTTCTCTGGCTGGTACTGAACTAAATGGACTTCAAGCTGTCCTGGATCTGGCTCGCGAGGAGGGTAGGCTACCACTTGTCCATCAGTGTACACAGGCCTCCTTGCAGCACTGGACTCCTCATAATTTTCACCCTCTTCCTGTGGTGGAGCCTCAGTGGGCAGCTCAGTAACCTCACCTGGAGCCACGTTGGAAAAAAAAGGAGAGGTTCCAATCTCGTACACCCATACGCCCTGCAGGCCAGAGTTTGTCCTCCTGTGAGGGGAAAAGTTTAGGTTTCTGGGCTGAAAAACATACCTTCAAGAACAGTCACTCTTACTGGCTGACTTACTCTGCTAAAGCTCTCACAGATTCCTCGTCATCTGTGGTGATGGGGTAGTATGATCCCTGGTTGGAATGAAAGAAACCCTGCACCCAACCCTTACTGAAACCAGAATGCATGACCACACTTCTTTCTCCTACAGGTGTGGAGAAAAACTTTATTCCATCCTTTGGGTAGAGGATAATAGCATATGAGGATGTCTCCAGGGATGCAATAACCAGCTGAAAGGTGTTTCTCTGAGGAATAAAACATTAGAGAGGATGTGAATGACCAGATCCACCCCAGACTACTTGAATGACCATCTGA
Source organism: Etroplus canarensis (assembly GCA_015106775.1). Taxonomy (NCBI): domain Eukaryota; kingdom Metazoa; phylum Chordata; class Actinopteri; order Cichliformes; family Cichlidae; genus Etroplus; species Etroplus canarensis. The sequence goes on along the minus strand of VUQH01055384.1, from coordinate 27,996 downwards.
TGCTCACCTTCTTGACGATACCCTCTCTGCTCTGAGGTCCAAGTGTGGTGACATCAACCCAGGTAATCACTACAGCATGGGTGGGATCGACTTCATCGTCTTCAGGGAAGGCCCTGTTGATGTTCTCAGCTGCCCGACGTAGAATATCAGGACTGAAGTCCTCACGGAAGAAAACTTTCCCAACACCATCACTTGTGTGCAGGTCTCCATGCAGAGGTGCAATCATACCAAACTTTGGGGGCATTTTGCCAAGATATGTCAGCTCGCTTGTTGGCTCTGTTGTGGCAACGAAACCATTGGTGTTAATCTGAAAAGAAAAGCTAAAGTCAGTAATTTAGATGACAAAAAGGATGATTGCCATGCCCTGACTTTCTTCTTGACACAACTAGAACTGTTTCACAGCAGAGACAAACCCAGTTCAATCTGACCCACTTCGATCTTCATTACACTAATGATCTGAGTCAGCTGCTATGTCCTACCACTGCGCTAATGATCAAACAAGATGCCATTTAACACAGTCCTTACACACTTTTAATGATTTAATGTGAACACATGCAAGGCTTGTAAAAAGGAAAGCAATGAAAACCTGGGCTCATATCAAAAACACACACACACACACACACACACACACACACACACACACACACTGGACATAGGGACTCCTTAACTTCCTGACCAAAGGAAAACAAGAACACTATTCCTGGCCCAGGCTGTACTGTTTCCTGTCCTTGCCCCTGATGAGTCGTCCTGGAGAGCCCGAACATTGCACACTACTCGTCATTACAGAAACTTCCTGCCAAAATGGAGAACAAATCTGGGAAAATCATCAGATATTCTGTTCTTACTGAGGTAGTGCAGAAAGAGAGCTCCAACATTAGTAGTTAACAAACAAGAGCTCAATTAAATATGGATCATACTCATGAGGTGAAAAGCATTACTGTTTTTCCCACAGGGCACAGACAGCTCAGACCAGACTGTCTCATAAATGACAACAAAAACTCTTTAGGCTGTTTGTGGTAGGAGATGCAAAGTTAACTTGGCATAGACAGCAGGGGGAAAAGTCCCTAGACTGATTGCTAAACATGGAGTTCAATGTTTGGTTTAAGCTTCAGGCTCATATGTTAATCACATTTACACCATTTACCAAAGAAATTGCCCACACCTTAAGAAAAGCTTTAAACCTTTGTAAAAAAAAAAACAAAAAAAACCCCACTAATAATTATTTTTTAAATAAGTATAACATATTTATGTAGAAAATATGAAGAAAGCTTTGGCAAACGTGTCTTTTAAACTAATTACTCAGCCAGACAGCACATTTTCTCCATGCAGCACAGAAACAGAGATGTAGCACTTTCCTTTGACAACAACATTATGTGGAATAAAGGGCTATTTGTCTGTTCCACACAATGCTGCAGCTTCATTTTAAAGCACCACAGGACAACAGTAAATAGTCTGGCATATAAGACAACTTGAGAACGTATGCATATGGTTAAAAAACGCACTGCCCAGTGCCCACGGGGTGATCACTCGGGAGGTTCCTCGACCTCTTCAGTCTTTGTGTCAGCTGTAAAATGATAACCTCAAGGGAAACTTAAAATGCATGGACACACGCATTCCACAAGACAGAGCAGCCTGTGTGATAAGTAATTAAATATTTACAAACAACAGTGATAACCCCGTCCGAGCTACATTTTCCAACTTCCAGGAATTGTTTAAACTTGCAACCACTGACCCCCTTTGCGCAATTGCGCAAGAACTACGGACAGTGACCAGTAAATCCGCGCAAGTGTGCTATTAGTGTAAAATGTGTGAGTGAACTTACAAAGATGCTGTGGAAAGTGCCATCATAAAACAGCACTGGTTGGCGCAGGTTGAGTCGGTGAGTCCGGTCACTCCCTGGCTCCAGTATCTGGTCTCTTGCGCTCGGACCAAAAGGAAAAAGCTCGTCTCGCCTTATGCTCCGCACCGAGGCCGCAAACGCGAGGAAACTCGCACACGCGAGCCACCCTTGCTCCTTCCAGCCCATTGTCCGTATTTCTGGGGCAGCTGAGAAGCCCTGCGTTAAAGGAGCAAGTGATCCAACCCACCAGTCGCGCATAAGCGTGGGCGGTCACAGTGGAGCTGGGGTAGCCTATACTTTCCTTTTAATAATGGTCCTGCTTTCTGGGTCACTTTGCCTACACGGCTGACCAGACTGAGTAAAATTAAGCTCTGAGCAGAGGTCATTTTCCACATCCTTTTATTTCAGATACTTCAGACTGATTGCTGCAGTGTTGCCAATACAATAGAAAAGAGCCACCTGCGTTTAGATTATAAGGTATTCTGGGTCCACTGTTTGCAGAAGGACAACACCAGAGCTGTATTAACAGGTTTGGACGGAGGCCAGCGGGCCATCAGAGCATGGACCAGTTACGGGCAACAGAGCCCCATGCCCGGTTTGACTGAAACATTATGTAAAGGACAATATCACAAAGCACTGTACCATACACTAATCATCTGAGGCATGCCTCTGAGGTTATCAGACTCCTCTCCAGCTGGGATAATGAGGGGCATGGTGGTACAGTAACATGCTTCAGCTTGGAGCTGTTTGTGCCCCCCTAAGAGATGGTCAGTGAGTCCAACACTGCTATGGCATGTGGCATTCACGATCCACCACTATGCCTTTGTTTTACCTTCTGCATAGGGCTACCATGATTTCAAAATGCATTCTTGACCAACACTGCAACCCTTTATGCATTATGAAAATGAAATAGGTTTAAGAAAAATGACATCCTGAATAACCTTCAGCTGCTCCCTTGTATTCTCCCCAAGGGCCGCACTGGTAGTCGCCGGATGCCCTTCCTGACGTCTTGTGCCCCCACCTGTATATGACCAGCCTTAATGTTTTTGGTAATTTAGCCACTCATGTCCGCCATGAGGAAAAGGTTTCTTTACACATGAAACTGATTTATGTTTCTAGTTTAAGCTGTGATAAACCACCCAACATTACTTTGTCTTTTTATTGTATCAAACACACTGACCTGCTGAGGCACTCAAATGAAAGTCAAAAACATACAAAGAAGATGGCAGGGACAAGATGGAAGATTCTATTTCAGTCATTCTGTGGGGGGAAAAGTTTTCTTTGTTGAGTTTGAACTAAATAGTAGTAATAAATTTTAATAGCTCTATAATATTTCTGCAAAGGCAGGATGGGGCTTTATGTATGGCATGTGGTTCCAAAATCAGATGGTCACCACCTCTGATACTATCCCACAATCAGACTGACATCATGACATCAATCATCTATATTGTATATTGATTTATTTTTATTTTATTTTACATTACAGAGCAATATTGGAACACATGGAATGATGCGGCAAACCAAAGTGTAGTTCAACTTTATATTTTTCAAATTAGCTACCTTTTTGCCTCTAACAAGTTGCATTGGTACTTTCTGTTATTATACAGTTGAATGGCGCCACCTTGTGGACATTGAGGTTTTCATTTGTGCATTCTGAATGCCTGCCCATTTTCACAGCTGATAGTGTATTTGGATAATGGATGAAGAATAATTGTATTTGTTGACCAATTTTCTGAAAAAGAAGCCAACAGGTGTTTTAGATGATCAAAGAGGGAATACCTTTTACAAGAGGAGAATATAAATCCATAATCAAACAGTGTTTATATGTAGGAAAACTAAATGTAATTCACTGCATTGAAATATTGAAATGGTGATACACACTGGGCCCTTGCTGGACTCCAGAGTCTAATGGGATATTTACATCCCTGCCAGTGACATAATTCGCTCTGACTTGCTACTGTTGGAGTCTGTTTTCTCCAACAGAGTTGCCTGGGAACCAGCTGGCTGCTGTTTGATGTCTCTATAACAGGACACTGTGGCCTGGTAATCAGACTGAAGTGCTATTTCATTATCTCTCCAGTACTGTTACGGATGAAACTGGAAATGTGGGCAATATGAAAGATTACAGCCAAGCTGATTCAACTGTGAGAACAAAGAAACCAATCTAAATAAGATATAAAGAGTTTTTATTTTAGATGTATAGAATGATCAGCCAAAACACTAAAACCACTGACCACTGGGACCTGGCATTCATGTGGATGTTACTTTGACACTTACCACCTATCTAAAATTTGGATCAGACTAAGCACATCCAATCACACTTCTTACCCCATGTCAGAGCAATCTCTCCAAGTAGGACAATGCACACCACTACATTGCAAAAATTACCCAAGAAACAGCTCAGAACATGACAAAAAGCCCACCTTGCCTCCAAACTCCTCTGGGGAATGTTTTGAAACAAACCTGATTAACAGAGACCTTACCATGCACCACATAGGACCCAAAGGATCTGCTGCTAACTTCCATCTGCCAGACACCACAGGACACTCCCAGGGAGCCATGTGCCCATGCCAAAGCGACTTGGTGGGTAAACATTTTTATTTATCATTAGATAGATTTCCTTTAACTACAGCGTGTCTATAGTAAAAATATATGTACAACAAAATATATATGACAGTGCATTTGCACTTATCTTTGCCTTTATACATAACAGGCCAAAAATTTTATTGCATAACTCTGATCAAGTGAACTACCAAACTGTGGTTTCACAGCCAAGAGTGAAATACTGTAGCTGACAGCATCCTGTTTGGTGTCTAGGTGGTACTGCCCCTGTATGTTAAAAGATTAATGGATCATAACAGTCAAAGGTGAGATAGAGCGACCTCCATCTGTGGCCTTCCTCGTGTTCACACGCCCTGGTCTTGTGAAACAAAAACTTTACTACTAGGACACAAACCATAACAAACTTCCATTAGATCTGTGTGCAGATTAGATAGGTAACAAATTCTGCCAACCTTGATTGGAATTAAAGGTGAACTTCAGTATTTTTACACACAAGGATTAGATTATTTGTCACTAGGTGTACTATTCAGTGTATGAAAACTATATGAGGTCTTCCTAGGCTCAGGAGGTAGCTTTAGTGTGGCAGAAAATAATCCTGATCATATCATCGGAGCCATGGGACTTTGATTTTTTTTAATGGGAAATCTGTATTGCAGAATACAACTGTGAAGTTCTGAAAATGTAGGTGTTTTCCCAGCAGAGGGAATCAAATGAAGAACTGATCTGCTATGTAGAAGCCCCATGAGTTAGTATTTTTGGATGATGACTCATAACAGAAACTAAAAGCCAGGAAATGAGCGCCACTGTAGGATTAGTTCAGACATTTGCTGACCATTTCAAAGTTTGCCTTTTGCCAAGGACAGACTACTCCCCCAGATGTTCAGCGGGCTTAAAGAGCCCAGCTTCACTTTGTGGCCACTTCATTGTGATAATTTGATTAAATGAGACTAAATAAGCAGTTAGCCTTAAAACCTTGCAGTCAGGCTGTTCCTTATTTTCTGTCATTGATATATTGTTACAGTGGTGCATGTCCATATTGAACATGGCCAAAGTTGTGGCAAAATCAGAGCATGGTTTGTTTTTGCAACTCATTTAAATCCAGTTTTCCCAAATTCAGTGTGAATAAGAGGTACAAGTAATGTTAGAAGGTCCTGTGACTTGACAAAGGACTTTCTAATGATGTCCTGTATGATGTCAGTGAGAGTGAATATCCATGCTTTGGTCATCTGGCTGTTAGCACAGCAGCTCTAACAATCTACAGTTCAAACCTTCTGTTTGCAAAGGGTAGCCAATAAGAGGAAAGCTGGCTTGAACAGTTTGTCTCAGATAGTAAGTATAAGATGAACTTACTTTACAGATATTACATACTTTATTTTTATTTATTTACTTACTTCACCATACTTTGTTTCATTCTATTTTATTGTTATTGCTTTTAAGTCTTGTATTTCTTATTCATTCTGGCATCAGTATCACTTATTATTGCATATTTTAGTCGATTTTATAATGTTTTGTATTTTTAATTCATCATGACCTTTTATCTAAATTCTTTTTCATTTTTTTCTTAATTTTATCGACATACTCTTGTGTAATTAGTGCATTGCATTTTTTTAAACTGTTTTGTCTTAAGTTGCTTAGTTGTTTATTCTTTGTTCTTTTTATTCAATTTTGGCTTTGTCTTATGATCTGCTTTGCAGTCACGTATAAGGACCTTTGGACTGCAATAACCAGCATGTAATATACAAATAAAGCTTGATTGACTGCTTTTGTTTTTCGAACTGGGAATCATTTAAAGCCACTTTAGTCCAACATTAAAAAATATGGAGCTGGACATGAGGATGAGGTTCAAAGTCTGAGATCATGTGTATCTAGCAATTTTTAATGTTTTATCTTCTTTTTATTTATCTTTGTTATTTCGGAAATAATGTAAAATGACATATGAATGACATTAAAACCAGGATAACACATAAAAGTGAGACAACATTTGTTTCCAATGTGGTAAGTAGTGGATGATGAATCTTTAAAACAAAGCAGCAACACTGCATGTTCTAAGTCTACAGTTACATTTATTAGGCGCTGGCTTTACATGTGAGGACTGGGAGAGCTGTGGACACAGCTGTGTGGCAGGTCTGATTTTCTGCATGAGAAATCTCTTTTTTTTTTATTCATCTTGATGAAATGTAGGTAAATAAAAGTGGCGGTTCGGGTTCAGCGCTGTGGTGGGAAACCCCTCCGCGGGGTTAAAGGCGCAGCGGCGTGCGTCAGCTGATGCGTAGCGTCACGTAACAAGTGCGCGGTGGGGAGCGAAGGGGGCGCCGGAGGAGGCCGGTCCTCTCTCGGAGCTCCAGGCAGCTTCCTGCCCGTCGCTCGCCTTGACAAACGGCTCATTCTCATCTCTGATCATGTGCTTCGCTCTTTGGCTCTGCTGCAGGAAGTTGGACTTGCTGCGTTTCTTCACTCCCTCTCCTTGACAGCCCCCATCCGCAGCTTTGTTTTCCTCCCTGCGACTGTTGTCTCTCTTCGGCCGGGTGTGACAGAGAGAGCCGACAGGCTGGCTCTGTGAAGCCGCCGGGACCTGCGGCGAACCTTCCCCCCCTGCTGCGCTCCCTCTCCGGCAGGTCATGGAAGCTCGGGCTCAGGAGAAGGCGCACTCGGCGTTGGACGACACGCAGCCTCTGCCTACTTTGAGCCCGGCCGTGCCGCCCTACGTCACCTTGGGCCTGACGGTGGTCTACACGGTCTTCTACTCCCTTCTCTTCATCTTTATTTACGTCCAGCTCTGGCTGGTTCTGCGGTATCGACACAAGCGCTTCAGCTACCAGACTGTGTTCCTGTTTCTGTGCCTGCTGTGGTCGGCCCTGCGCACCGTGCTCTTCTCCTTCTACTTCAAGAACTTTGTCACAGCCAACACTCTGGGGCCCTTTCCCTTCTGGCTGCTCTACTGCTTCCCTGTTTGCCTGCAGTTCTTCACGCTCTGTCTCATGAACCTTTACTTTGCACAGGTGAGTCAGATGCAGCCACAGGTTTTCATGTGCTCATTTCATCACCACAAACACTCAGAGTGTGTTAAACTTATTATTAAAATCACTGAGATCTTTGAGCTTCACTCTACAGAATCTGTGACCTGAACAGAAGGTCTGTTTTCGTGTTCATGCAGTGAAGGGGGAAGTTCTTTCAGTGTGTGTAAAAAGGATTTTGTCACACCCCAGCTGGCTTTGAAACCGGTTACAAACCAATACACTACCTGCAGTGTGATGAGGGCACATGAGGCCACACACACCCTGAGGATAGATATGATAGGATAAGTATAAGCAGGGAGACCAGATTCCTTACAAACTAAATGTGGAATGAAGAGCAAATCTGAGTGAGACAATGTGAAAATGCTGAGAGGTGATGTGAAATTTTGGTATACATTATATGTTTATTTTTGTAAATTATGCTTGTTGTAGTTTACACACTCGCCTTACAAGTGAAAGGTCCCTGGTTCGATTCCAGTTGGGGGGGGCGCAAGTCCCTCTCACCATCTAGAGTTGTGTCAGGAAGGGCATCCTGCATAAAACCTCTGCCAAATTACCAATGCAGATTAATCCACTGTGGCTACCCCTTGGGGAGAATACAAGGGAGCAGCCGAAGGTACATTCAAAGTGTGTGGGATGGGAAGAAAAGGGCTAAAAACTGAGCACCTGGTCACATTAAGTACAAGATGTTGTCTTTCAACTAAAATGGTAAATATTCATAATGTGATTTCAGCAGTTGATTTGTTTATGATTAATCCTTATTGTGTATATAAGGCAATTTTTCCACATCAGGTGTATTCCTGGAGAGCATCTTTGATTGGATGTAAACTCAGAGCCAAAAGCTCTTCTTGTAGTGCAAGATATAAAATGACTTGTAATATAAGTTTATGTAGATGCACAGGGCCTGTCCAGGGTGTACCCCACCTCTCGTCTTTTGAAAGCTGGGATAGGTTCCAGCCCACCCCTTGACCCTGAATTGGATGGCAGAAGAGGATGGATGGAGATCCACATGTTAAATGTTCTCATTCAGTTTTCAGTCCTCTTTTAGCTGCTCCCTTTAGGGGTCACCACAGAGGTCATCTGCCTCCATCTCACCCCATCCCTTGTATGCTTTTGTCACACCAACCCTCTGAGTGTGCTCCTTCATTACTTCAGTCATGCATTTAAATTCTAATTGTATTTGTAAAACCAAGAGCCTATGGTCTAAAAGATATTAAGAATGTGACAATATTATCATCATTATTTTGGATATTGATTTGTTTTTCAGTTTAAAGAGAAGTGCTTTGATCTGAAAGTGTCTGACAAATTAAGCACAAGGCTTCAGGTGTCTTACTATATAGATTACTACTAAATAGAAATATTTTCCAACACAGGTACATGTCACCATACGGAAAATGTCACCTAATTGATGTTTTGGACAATGAACTTTGCTCTATTCTTATGTTTTACACCAAACATGTGTTTTCTTTGCTGAAAATAAGTATTTTCAATGTTAAAACATAATAGCGTAGCATTGTCAGAACACAAGTTATTATCCAGGTGTACGTGCTACAACTCATTTAAATAGTTCGCTGTCCAGTAAATATTACCTGTTGCTCTCAGTGCAACAGACTCTCATTCATATCAGTTACAAGGTGCGATGCAGTGATTCATTTCTTCAAGTGCTTACATAATCAGATACCAAATAATAGCTTCTCTGGCCTCTGCCTAAAGCTTATTTTTAGCATAATCCTCTTGTGCTGATGTGAGTCAGTTGCAAACGAACAGCGAGGCTCAAAGCTTTCAGGCCCTGTTCTGTGTGACCATTGTGTGTGTATAGTTCAGGACTAAGTCATTTTCAATCATTAGGTTCCTGTTTATTAAGAATTTTTGTGTTTTTTTTCCAGAAAGCAAGAATGCAGAAGTGAAAATGGTCTAACACAAGAGCATGGTGCATTTGCATGATGTTGTTTGTTTCCTTTTCACAGGTTGTTTTCAAGGCAAAGTCAAAATATGCTCCAGAGCTTCTGAGGTACAGGTAAGGCCAGATGGTGGCCTTAACAAAATAGATGCACTTTAATAGCAATGTTTGGGGTGGATAAGATGTTTCTGTTTTCATTTCCTGACTGACAGGCTACCGTTGTACCTCGTCTTCCTGTTCATCAGCCTGGTGTTTTTAGTTGTGAATTTGGTATGTGCCTTGCTGGTGAGGATGTCCTTTGCAGAAGCCCACACCATTGTGCTAGTGAGGGTTGCGATCAACGACACACTTTTTGTCCTGTGTGCCATCTCGCTCTCCTTGTGTCTTTACAAGATTGCCAAGATGTCACTGGCCAACATTTACCTGGAGTCCAAGGTGAGAGGTCCTGTAACTGAATATCAAACACAGTGCCTTGCGAAAGTGTTCATGCCCCTTGAACTTGCCCACATTTTGTCACGTTACAACCATCAGTGTAAAAGTATTTCATTGGGATTTCATGTGATTTACAACACAAAGTAGTGCATAATTGTGAAGTGGAAGGAACATTTTTTACAAATACAAATCTGAGAAGTGTGGTGTGCATGTTTTCAGCCCCGCAAGTCAAGCCGTAGATCCACATTTTACTGCAATTACAGCTGCAAGTCTTTTGGGGTCTACCTACCTGCTTTGCATATCTAGAGACTGAAGTTTTTGCCCATTCTTCTTTGCAAAATAGCTCAGCTCAGTCAATTGGATGGAGAGCATCTGTGAACAGCAGTTTTCAAGTCTTGCCACGGATTCTCAGTTGGATTTAGGTCTGGATTTTGACTGGGCCTTTCTAACACATGAATATGCTTTGATCTAAACTATTCCTCTGGCTGTGTGTTTAGGGTCATTGTGCTGCTGGAAGGTGAACCTCTGCACCAGTTTCAAGTCTTTTGCAGACTCTAACAGGTTTTATTGCAAGATTGCCATGTATTTGGCTCCATCCATCTTCTCACTAACACTGAACAGCTTCCCTGTCCCTGCTGAAGAAATGCATTCCCACAGTATGATGCTGCCACCACTATGTTTCACGGTGGGGATGGAGTTCAGGGTCATGTGCAGTGTTAGTTTTCTGCCACACATAGGATTTTGCATTTAAGCCAAAAGGTTCAGTTTTGGTCTCATCTGACCAGAGCACTTTCTTCTACATGTTTGCTGTGTCCCCCACATGGCTTGTGGCAAACTGCAAATGGGAACTTTTATGACTTTCTCCCAACAATGGCTTTCTTTTTGCCACTCTTCCATAAAGGCCAGCTTTGTAGCGTACACGACTAATAGTTTGGACAGATTCTCCCACCTGAGCTGTGAGCTGTTCCAGAATTACCATGGGCTTCTTGGCTGCTTCTCTGATAAATGCTCTCCTTGCATGGCCTGTCAGTTTAGGTAGACGACCATGTCTTGGTAGGTTTGTAGTTGTGCCATACTTTTTCCATTTTCGGATGATTGAACAGTTCTTAATGCGATGTTTAAAGCTGGGGAAGTTTTTTTTTTTCTTTTTTTTTTTTTTTAAAAACAAATTTTTTTTTTTTTTTTTTCTTTATTTTTTTTCTTTTTTTTCTTTTTTTTTTCTTTTTTTTTTTTTTTTTTTCTTTTTTTTTTTTTTTTTTCTTTTTTTCTTTTTTTCCTCCCTTTTTTTTTTTTTTTTTTTTTA
>VUQH01055384.1:0-16925 GCA_015106775.1 Etroplus canarensis | reverse complement strand
CCCAATTCTGCTTTAAATTTCTCCACAACTTTATCCCTGACCTGCCTGGTGTGTTCCTCTGGCTCCATGATGCTGGTTGTTCACTAATGTTCTCTAACAAACCTCTGAGGTCTTCACAGAACAGCTCTATTTTATACAGAGATTAAATTACACATAGGTGGAATCTGTTTACTAATTAGGAGATGTCTAAAGGCAGTTGGTTGTACTGGATTTCATTTAAGGGTATCAGAGTAAAGGGGGCTGAATACATATGCACACCACACTTCACAGATTTTTATTTGTAAAAAATTTTGAAAACCATGAATCCTTTTTCTCCCACTTCATAATAATGCACTACTTTGTGATGGCCTGTCACAAAAAATACATTTGCATTTGTAGTTGTAACGTTACAAAATGTGGAAGCGTTCAAGGGGTATGAATACTTTTGGAAGGCACTGTAGGAGTAGTACTGGTTTTACTTTCTGAAGGCAGCGGGTTGTGATTGACTTTTACAGTCATTAACTTACTGGCATCAAAAGGTATTGTGCACCCTTGTGTGAAGACGCACTTCTGCACATAATTCACACTTTGTTCCCTAGCAACACAATCTCACTCTTGTGCATGACAGATTGTGCTGTGGTCCATACGAATGCTTAGGATATAGTTCAGTTCAGTGACTATCTTTCGGTGTGTTCTCTCACACTAGCTAAAAAAGGAAAAAAAAAATCACATCTTACTTCTTTCAGCCTCTATGCTGGAGGCATGTTTTTCAGCCTGTCAGCAGAGTAAGGTGTTTTTTTATATAATTTTCCAGATGTTCTCACCACTTTGCTTTTTATTGTTATGCTGGTCATTTCAGGGGACGTCTGTGTGCCAGGTGACGGTTATAGGAGCCATCGTCATCCTACTGTATGCATCCAGGGCCTGCTACAACCTGGTGGTCCTGGCACTGTCAGATACAAGCATTAACTCCTTTGACTATGACTGGTACAACGTTTCAGACCAGGTGAATCACCTGGGGTTCATATTACCTCAACTATAGTTTGAATGTTTTTCACGAAATGTAATTCTGTTTCTTGTCTAACTAGATAAGAGAAATGACTCCACTTTACAGTAAAATGGGAAGTAGAGCCAACAGCCAGTTTGCATATCTTAGCATAAGGAGATTCTCCTCATCATCTTGATTTACAAGGAGACTGTAGGATGTGTTGAAAAAAGGCAGGACCCCCCCCCCCAAACTTTTATTTGGCATGCCCTACCTCAGAAGCTGAAAAAATTCACGCCCCACAACACACAAAAATGCACATCCCAGAATTTTATCTGTCGCTAACAGTAAAAAAGAATCCATGTTTTGTCAGCATGATAGGATCAGCAAATGTTTTTCTTTATCATATAAAAAGCATACTTAGTTTCACTTAATATTTTTCACCTGGTTGCCTGCCCGCCATCCACAGTAGCTCCATGCCCCACCAGTTGGGTCTGCCCCACAGTTTGAGAACCACTGAAATAAGGGGAAACGGCTATCCTAGCTCTGACCAGCATGTCTAAATGATCACATCGAGTCAAAGGACCGATGAGTTAATGAAATGTCCTTCCATTCACAATTCACAAGAATTGCTATTCCTCCTACAGTGTTGGTCAGAATTTTATAAACTTGCATACGGTGATCACCTAATAGGCCTTCACCCAGACTTTACTCAATGTATTTGAGTCATTTTTCTGGCACTTTTCTTTATACACAAGAATAACTACTCCTAATAAGAGCATCAGTCCAGATTGTAATGTTCTTAAAGTAAATGTTTGTGTATATCCCTCTGCCATCCAAACATAAATGCTGTCATTAGGTTTATTTATGGCATTATGATGTCTTAAGGTAGGTTCAAGCTAGTCAGGAACTAGAGCTGTTGTCCTTTCTATGACTGTTTGTGACACTCCCTGACTTCTCAGTGGTTTTTAATTCTCATTATTTTGTGCAATAAAGCCAACCAAGTATATCCCTAGTTTGGAAATCATATTGCTATGGCTGACTGTTCTGACCAGCTGATCAGAATTTAGGCCGACTTATGTGTCCTTTTGTACTCATGTTTTTCTTGTGCTTGCATCATTTGTGGCTGTTTCCTTCATCACTTGATAAAAGAGATGTTGTCATAATAAGTGTTTTTTTTCTTTCAGGCAGATTTACAGTCAACTCTGGGTGACACTGGCTACATCGTCTTTGGAGTGATCTTATTTGTATGGGAGCTGCTCCCCACGTCTCTTGTCGTTTTCTTCTTCAGAGTTCGACAGCCTAACTTGGACAGGGTGAGCAAGCTGTTACTTTAAATCAGTCAGGAACCCTTGTAGAGGTCACAAAATGATTTAAAATGAGGAATTGCAGATCTGTTTTTTTTTTAAGAAGTTGTGCTCAAAATTATGTAAAATGCTGTCTAAAAGATTTGCAATGGAAGAAAATTAACTCTATTGTTTGCTTTGACATCTTCTGTTTACTGTTGTGTTTGGCTTGTCCTGCAGAGTGGAAGCGGGCTTCCTGGTCATGTCTTCTCCTCTAGGGCCTATTTCTTTGACAATCCACGGCGTTATGACAGCGATGATGACCTAGCATGGAGTGTCATGCCTCAAAACATCCAAGCCAGGTAAAAAAAACCACAACCTGTCCACTAGAAACTGCTGCACATGAAGTCGCAAAATGTAGTGAGGTGGTTTAATTGTTGTTTTTCAATTCTTTCCAGTCTGGCTGCTGACGGTTACGAATGGGGGAGCCAAAGCAGCGGCATTGGCGCCTACATCGGAGATGACAGTTACAACTTTAGTCCTCCTCCAGAGGAGCTCAGCCACTACTGACTGGAGTTCATAATGTCTCCTGCGGACCTGTGGCTTTGCTTTGCATTTGTATATTTTTGCACACTATCTGTGACTGACCAAGGCACATCGGGATGAAAGTGCCCTCAACTTCAAACATTTCGCTTTCTATTTTGTCTAAAGAACTAACAGACTTTTGTTGCCAGTATATAAAGACCCAGTAAGGGATATTTTGCACACTCTTTGTACAAAGTTTGATCTGCTCACAAAGGTTTATATTGAATACTGCTTAATATATTTCCTGACTTCTGTAATATGTACTGTATTACTGTTTTATGTAACGTTTATGAACACACTTTCCTTTTTCATACAGATTTGTTTATATAGAAGAGATTCATTTAATTAATATTAAAAAAATAAAGATGTTCTACAAATGCAGTTCAGGTTTAATATCTCACCAGTGCACAAATGATGAATTTGAAGTGGTTTGCTTAGCTTTTAGAAGCATTTCTACATAGCTTTAACGACATCTGTGACATATTTTCATACTTTTTGTTTGAGTCATCTACATTAACACATTAGGAGGAAGTCTTTCAGAAGTGTAAACTGCTCAGCACTCAACTGGTTATATCAGTTTTCCCAAATGCTGGGAAGGGGCGTTACCACTCGTCAACTGCCCACGTCACTGGCGGGGGATCTCATTACTGTCACAGGCAAGGATCCCCCATGGTCCTGTCACAGAAAATCCGGCCATTTTAAGTGACTGTATCTGTATGTAACAAGCCAAAAGAAAACTGATTTAACATCTGTAGTCTTGCATCAGATGCAAACAGATGGCTCTCCTCGTGATATACTTGAACTAATGAATCATCACATGAGAGTTTGTTGTCATTCTCAGGAAGTATTTGGCAACACCTCTTAATCACTGAGTTCAGTGTTTCATTCAGTTCCATTGCCACAGGTGTATAAAGCAAGCACCCAGCCATGCAGTCTGTCTTTACAAATATTTGTAAAAGAAGGGGCCAAAACAGGAACTAGGTATTTAGGTACCACAACAAATCAGAATGTGTAATGTTACATAGTGGGGTTGCCAAGAGCTGAGGTGCATAGTACATAAGTCACCAACATTCTGCTGACTCATTAACCCCAGAGTTCCTAAGCTCCTCTGGCATTAACATTTGCACAAAAACTGTGCACTGGGAGCTTCATGGCAGTGGTTTCCATGTCCAAACAGCTGCATGCAAGCCTTACATCACCAAACATAATGCCAATATGCAGATTCATTTTGGATGAAGTGGTGTAAAGCCACTGGACTCTGGAGCAGTGAATGTATGTTCTGTGGTGTGACGAATCACACTTCTCTATCTGCCCTTTTGTGTTCCAGCACAATTGTACCCCAGAGCAAAAGCAAGGTCCAAAACGGCATGATTGGATGAGTTTGGTGAGGAGGAACTTGACTGACCTGCATAGAGCCCTGACCTCAACCCTATCCAGCACCTTTGGGATGAAGTAGAATGGAGATTGCAAGCCAGGTCGTCTCACCCAACATTAATGTCTGACGTCACAAACGTGCTACTGGATGAATGGACAAAAATTCTGACAGACACACTCAAACACTGGTAAAAAGCCATAAAAGCTCCAGTAGGTGTCATAGGTATTTGGCCTAAAATTTTTGTCCATGTAGCATATGTAGTGTCATATTGAGAAAGATCTAAAGAACTCTCTAAAGCCTTAAGAAGAAAAAGGTTGTGGAAACTATGAGCAAAGTATTTAAGAAGTTCTCCAAGTTGTTTAAAATACATAATTTCAACCCCAAAATTTCAACTCTGCACCTGCAGGTAACTTTTGTAGGTTGTGATGGTGTCACAGGATATGTCTAAAGAAAGACCAGTGTGAAAAAGGCTTAGCATTTCTCAAAGTGTGATACAGTTCAAAGTTTGATTGAATGCAATATTAGTTTGTCAGTGAACACAGGGGCAAAGACAAGACCTTAAAGATAGCGAGCAAAGAGTGCTTTTTAGAAGAATAACCTCATACCTCCCATGAAGTATGGGGGTGAACATTTTAGGGTTTAGGGTTGCCTCTCTGCCTCAGGGACTTTGCTGTTTTAACAATGAAAATTTCTATCAAAAAGAAGAATTACTAAGAATATGAGAGTTGAAGATAAACCAGAAGTAGAGTCTTGAGCAGGACATTGATCTTCATCACATGAGCATATCCACCAATGAGTGACTGAAAAGAAGAAATGGAGGAATATTATGGAATTGGGAAAAAAAATAATTAAATTAAAAAAAAATACTAAAACACACTTAAAATTAATTTTGTGGAGGGATTTTAAACAACTTGCAGCCACTTTGGATGGAAAAATTATATCAGTGTACGACTAATAGAGAGTGACCACAAGCGATATTTTCCATGTGTGTTCAGATATATCTAATTTATGTTTAGCCTGAAATGTCAATTTCCTTGGGATGTACACTTTCACTTCACTTTCAGACATCAACAGCATCAGATTTGCTCTTATGACACATTACTTGCTTTAAATTATATTAACACACTGTTATGTGAATGCTACATTGCTTTTACCAACTCATACCTTGTGACAAATCTTTAGATTGTTAATCATACCCACAGGCAGGTTTAGATAAAACAATTTTATATTACATAATGTTCCTTCTCACTGAATAACAGGTTCTGCAGTCTCAGGAGCTGAAAAATTCCCAAGTTCTATTCTAGCAGGGAGCCAAGTCATACTACAACCCCACTTCCCAAAAAGTAGTGACAATGTGTAAAATGAAGAACAATAAAAAATAAAATAAAAACAGCACAACGTATCAACTGTTGAAACTGAGTAGTTTTATTTTTTATTTCGAAAAATATATGCTCAATTTAAATTTGAGGCCTGCAACACATCTACAGACAAAAAACAGATGCAGTACAGCAAGGTTACTGCAGGGGGCAGCACGGATCTTTGTACTGTGTCGATGGACACAGGCGAGAAGGCAGGACAGTACATAGGAACCGTGTCCTTGTCAGATAGTGTATTCATTTTTCTTAGAAGCTTTGTGTTAGATCCAATATTTCATATTGGGCCTGAATAATGTGAGGTAAAACTGTTCGGTAATGTGAAAATGATGCCTTGCACTAAACCAATTTTATTGGTTTATTTTTTTTATCTAGTAGTTATACAGTTTGTGTCTTTCTTCTTTAAGGGGGGAACACTGCAAAGAGATTAAAACACTGAATAGTGCATACAATTTTAAGTTAAAGAAAAAAAACTTATTTTACTCACTGATCATATTTCTGCATGCTGAGTGTGAATGAATGCTTTGTGCAAATAAAACAACTCATGGTTCAGGCAGAGATGCATTTCTGAGCATGTTCACATCACATTGCTGAAGATACAAAGCACTAGTTCATACAGTTAGGTCTATATAAGTTTTGGGACAATTAAATTTTTTTAAATTTTGCATCTGTACACTACCACAGTGGATTTTAAATCAAATATTAAAAAGTGCATACTTTCAGCTTTAATTCAAGGTATCTGCATTAACTGTTTCTGAATTACAGCCATGTTTATACATAGTCTCTCATTTTCAGAGGCTTAAGTAATAGCAGAATTGGTTAATACGTTTCATTGCCAGCTGAGGCCTGTTCACTTCTTATTCTATGGCAAAGTAAGCAGATAAAAGAACTGAAGTTGATCCCAAGTGTTAAACTTCCATTTGGTAGCTGTTCACTAAAACTCTCAATATGAGGTTTAAAGAGAGGTTGCTGCAAGTAAATGAGGTAATCACTAAATACCTATTAAAGAGACAGGGAAAAACTTCAGGAATGGCCAACACTACAATCTAGAACATTCTCAAAAAGAAAGGATGCACTGGCCAGCTCAGCAACACCAAAAGACCTGGAAGAAAACTTTAGTGGATGATCACAGAATTATTTTCTTGGTTAAGAAAAAACCCTTCACAGCATCTAGCCAAATCAAGAACACCCTTGAAGGAGGTAGATGTATCATTGTTAGTCTACAATCAACAGATGCCTTTATGATTGTAAAGGCAGAGGGTTTACAACTAGATGTAAACCTCTTGTTCCACTCAAGAACAGGAAGGGATGATTAGATTTAGCAAGAAAACATCAGTTTAGGAAAAAAATCTTTGGACAGATGAAATGAACTTGAGAAAAATATGGAGAAGGAAAGAAACCCCTTATGATCTGAAACACACCACATTATTTGTCAAACACAGTGGAGGCAATGTTACATCATGGGCAGGATGTGTGCCAGTGGAAGTGGCTCACCAGTGTTTATTGCAGAAAGAAGTAGCAGGATGAATTCGGAAGTGTACAGGGCTATACTCTACTCAGATTCAGACAGGTATTGCAAAACTGATCAGACGGTGCTTCACAGTGTAAATAAATAATGATTCAAAGTATGCTGCAAAAGCAACCTGAGTTTCTCATGGTAAAGAAATTGGATATTCTTTAATGTTCAGGTCAGTTACCTGATCTCAACCCAATAGAGCAGCTTTTAAGTTATTGAACACAAAACTGAAGGAAGCCAGATCCACAAACAAGCAACAACTGAAGGCAGCTGCTCTAAAGGCCTGGTAGAGCATCTCAATGGAGGAAACAGCATTTGGCAATGTTCATGGGTTCCAGATTTTAGGTAGTCACTGACTACAAAGGATTTTCATCCAAGTACTAAAAACAATCCTTTTATTTAAAATTATGTTATCTGACCCCTACTTTTGAGCCTCTGAAAATGGGGGACTATGTATAGAAATGGCTGTAATTTGTAAACAGTTAATGCAAATGTTTTGTCAAAACCCTTGAATTAAAGCTGAAAGTCTGCAATTCAATCACATTTTGACTGTTTGATTTAAAATCCATTGTGGTGGTAGCAGAGGGAAATTTACAAAAAAGTGGCAAGTGTCAGTGTCCCAAAACATATGGACCTAACTGTAAATCGAAGTGAGAAGGATAAACAAGATCACAAAAACCTCCTTAGCATCTACTGTGCTGAAAAGAACTTATACTAAGACATTCTGTCAGAAAAGGGTGTTTTAATTCAGGCCATTCCTCAAATTACTGCAAACTCAAGCACATAACTGTATCTTATTATAAAAGCTGATTCCTTGCAAAAAGCATAACATGATGTATATGCAAACACTGTACCTTTAGGACACAGACAGAAAAAAACAACATACAAAAGACAAAGATTTTCTTGGAGCTTAATTCCTGTTCAAAGCAATTGGCTGAAAATGTCAGTTGTAATGCAAGCAATCTCCATCAGAAAGAAAAAAAAATACTATCCCTTTCAGTACAATGTTATGACATTCAAAGTCTGCTGGGTTGCAGAGGTTAGCTTGAAAATGAACAGAAATCACCTGTATTTGTTTGTTTTGTCTCTGTAAGCATGGCGCTTCCACCCACTCAAGCAAAAGTTTGCTGTATTTACAGGTAAAAGACACACACACATGCTTTCTATAGGCCACTTTCTTAGGACAGAGCACTTAATGGATGTTTGCAGGGGAAGCAGGCATCCCATTAGCTGGGATCTGACGATTTGTTGAGATCAACTTTTACTCCTTTTTCCCCTGCACCTGCACGTGAAGGAAACAAACACACGAGAGATAATGTAAGAGAACACAAACATCAGAACAATGCAAGCAGACTGAGCAGTTCATACATTAAATCCTACCTGTTAAGTACTTTTCCTTAGCTCTGGCTCGCTCATCTGCATCAAAATACCACACTGTAATGGCATATCTGCGAAGACAGAATAGAACTGGTGAGCCACTGAAAAAAGAATGGACTGTCGAGCGTGTGCAGTAGACAAACTTGGATAGTGACCTTGTGGCGTAAGCAGGCTGAACCTCATGAGGGTTCCGTCTGTCCGACCAGAACAACAGCAAACGGTCAAATTTTGGCTCTATGTCGGCAAACTGAGCCTTTCCTTCTGGAAAGATTCGAAGAAGGCCTCCATGTTCCTGGAAGAGCAGAACAAGAATAAACAACCCCATTATGTATACAAATCAGGACAAAGCAATAGCAGGAAGGTAAAGCGAGACTGTAGGAAGCAAACACTATGTGAAGCCTCTGGGGTGATCACATCTCTGGATTTAATGATCATTCGCAAGAACAGGTAAACATTCAGGGAAAGGACACCCTCACAATAAAAGCATATACTACTCCTAAAACAGACACGTGAAGGCTTTTAAATTTATCAACAGAGAATGCTAAAAGCAAATGAAAAGGGTTGTTTGACTCCAAGGGCAAGTAGGAAAGCTCAGGATAGGAAGCAGCAGCGGGGGACGGCTTTCCTGTGGAGGGATAGGAAGAATAACCCACAGGAAAACTGCTGTGGCTGGATAAAGGAGCTGGGGAGTGAAAAAGCAGATTGCTGTAAGCGTGGCGCTTAAACTCTCACACAGCTGATATGATAGGCCCCTCTCTTCACACGCAAACTAGCACAGCAAAAAGGCTCACACCCTAATGTAATGCTATTCCCATGTCAACTACACTGAATGAGGGGGAATGCCGATGGTGTGACCAAACTAAATAAAGCACAATAGCAGCAGAGAAGATGGGAGGAATGTTGTTTTTTTATTTTCTGCAATATGGGCCAATTAGCTCAGGGATCACACACTTTAACAACTGTTTAACTGCACGTATGAGTTCAGTATGCAGGCCTCTAGATGAGATAATATGGATTAAACCAAGCAGGATTACCACCTGCCTACAGGCCACAACCTCATTTAGACATTCTAAAATATAAACTTCTGTGAACTAAAAGTTTCAAGAGAATCAAGTCGGGATTATTTTCACAGGTCTCCTTTCTTTTACGCACAAATTAACAAATAGTCCAGCTTTGATTCTTTTGCAGTGTTGGAAATACTGTGTGGTTTAGGCAAGGGAGCTTGTTTGATACAGCATGTGGGAGGCATCTTACATGACAACTACTCAATTCTGGGGGTGGGTGTAGGTCCTTGGGCAAGATGCTGCACCAGAAATTGCTTCAGAGCCATCCATCAGAGTGTAAATGTATGTGATAGTTGAAGAGCTTAAAGGCACAGAATAAAAGTGCTGTGTGAATGTGGGAATGAGGCTTGTAGTGGAGTGTTTACACAGCAAAACACCATGTAACTACCGGTCCATTTTGTGGTGAATGCATCAGAACATTAGCTATGTTATTTGCAAAATCCCACATCACACACACCTTGTGCCAGGCAGATGACAGGTTATAGACCAGCTAACATCAGATCTGACTGCATGAAAAATGAACATTTTTTTAGGCACCCCTGTTTGGTGATATTTTGAAAAGACGATGTGTGACAACAGCTTTAATTTTGTTTGCTCTTAGCTGAAAGCACAAAATGTATCTAAAATCAACTGAGAAAAAAGTGGGCTTAGAGTCCAGTCTGTGGTTAAGTAAGCGAAGTCACCTAAGGGGGAAATAAGCAAGTTAGTGAAAGAGGAGCCAAAAACACTGCAAATGTGTATAAACTATTACATCCACTGATATGGCAGTTGAGTCATGCTCTACAGATTACTACAACTGGCTACTTTTTCTCAAAATTACTTGAAAGACAATGCTCCTATTCTTTGATACATCTTTTGCACATTCACATTACTGAATTTTTCACAGCATTAGTAGTTGTTAAAGTTCTACATAAAGGTGGCTTCTCGTCAACAGATCTAAAATGACTAATACTGAGACTGCTAATGAGAAAGTTTTTCGAGTGGGTGGTGGAAACTGTGGAAAGAACAAAATGTTTCGATAGCAAGTTAAACAAATAGGATCTTGCCAAACCTGACAGCTGCTCTGAGCACCTTGCACAAATGGAAGTAACATGTTGTACCCACAGATACCAGTATGAATGTTTATCACTCGAATTAATGTTCACAGTAAATCAGGGCTCCTACCGCGGTACCTTTTGTTCAGGTTTTATTTAGTACTTCACTGATGGTTAAGCCAGATGGGCTCAAGGTGGATGTGATTACAGCAAAGTGTGATTATGATGACTGTTAATGCTAGAATAAAGTGGTTGTGACCTGTTCTCGCAATTCATCCACTGCATTGTTCGGAAAGGCTCACATCCCCCATGACCCTTACCAAAATAATAACACTAAAAAGTGCATGGATGGACATCATATTTCTTGATGCAAGAAAACTGCTGAGGTACAACATATAAAACTTTTTCAACAGTTAAGTGTTGCAAAATTGAAATAATGAAAAGCTGCAAAGAAAGCAGAGCTCCCGTAATCTGGGGAGTTTAACAAACCTAAAATGTCTAACAACAATGGAAAAAAAGTCTTTCACAAGTATTATTCCTCACTAACTGGAAAAAACGACTCCTGTTTCTCTTCAGCACTGTGGTCAGGCTGACAAAGCTCTGATTAACCTTGTCTTTTTAGTTCTTGGTAGTAATCACTTCATTCTTCCCATCTTTACAATCAAAACTGTGACTATTATTAAGATGCATTATGAAATATCATTAATGTTTTAAAGTCAGTACTTAGCACAGAAACAGCATGGTAAAAGTCACCCAACAATCCTCCCATAGCCTTAGCCTTGTAGCTGTCCTGCTAGATCTAAACTGACACAAAAAGGCTTTAAACATAACACTTTAAATTACATTTACTGGTTTATTCAACTTCATCAAAGATGATTCTTCCAGGTACAGTTAGTCATGGGCCTTGCCTCCCCTTAGGGAATATTATTAAGAAACACTGGCTAGATTCCTGTCGCGATGTACATGTGACTCAGACATATGTAGCTACACAGCCAGATGACACAAACCTTGAACAACGAGAACTACAAGTCATAAAGGTGCAAAGGGTTGGATGACTTGTAACTTTCTATTTTTAATTTCAGCTGAAGCTGAAGTTATTGTGTGTGGGCCAAAAACCTGAGGAACAAAGTATATCCAAACATTTACATACTCTAGATGCCATTACAGCGGCCTTCATTGCTACGACCAAGAATTGTGGGAGTCATTTTAAATAAGAATATGTCTTTCTTCTCACACATAACAAGCCACAATGATCTTCTTTCATCTGTGCAATACTGTCAATATTAGGAACATTGTATTATAAAGAGATATTGAAAAATTAGTTGAAGCATTTGTTACTTCCATATTGAACTATTGCACTTTCTTCTTTCAAAAATGTTCTGATACATCTCTGAAAAGCTTTCAATTGATGCTGCAGTGAGAGCATTCAGAGGAACTAGAAAAAAAATTAAAAAATGTTCTTATCAAAGTATCTGCTCTTTGGCTCTCTTTAAATTGAGAATAGATATTGAAACCCTTCTCAGCAATAACAAAGCTCTGTCGTATCTTTAAGAACTCATAGTACCACAGTATTCAGACATAGTACTTAACCGTCTGAGTGCAGGCTTGTTTGTGGTTCAGAGAGTTTCCAAAAATAAAACAGGAGGCACAACCTCTGGCCATCATGCTCCTCTTCTGAGGAACCAGCTCGCAGCTGAGTTTGGGAGAAAGACACCTGTTCTACTTTAAAGATTAAGCTTCAAACTTTCCATTCTGATAAATATTACAACATGTGAATTTGAGTTTATTCTTTGTAATGCTGTGTTGCTCAACAATCTTCTTTTCACTCTCTTTTCAATCCAAGCTGTCACAGAAAACACCAAAATCTGAGGTTTCTTTCGGTTTCCTCAAAAGGGATTGTTGGGTTTCTCTCTAAGTCTTTATCTCACTATGTAAAGTGCCCTGTGATTTAGTGCTATAAAATAAAATTGTATGTAAAAATTGGTTGCAAGTTAAAGTTAAAGCATACTTTGCAATCTGAATATGCTCTAATATAAAATCAAAATACGTCTCGTGGCTGAGTCACTTAGTTTCTCTTAGATTTGTTTGCCTGTGTCTTTTGCCTTTGCATCAGTGAGGTTTTTTTTTGTTTTCCTCATATAGATCAAAAGGATCATTCAGAAGTTGTGATTAGTACTACAAAACTGAGAAATTAGAGTACAACCAAAAATTGATCGAAATTTTCAAGTTATTGTGTTACAGCTAGTTTGGGACCTACTTCAGAATGATTTCACATAGAAGAGGGTGGTGGCTAAAGTGAGACAATATTGGGGTTTATTAACTAGAACGACTAAACCCGGACATTCAGAAGCCATGTCATTCTCTCATGGTGAGGCCCCAGTATCCAGGCAACCAGTCTACAAGAGACCACCGAATAAAGTGCCAATCAGAGAGCAGATTGTCATTATTCATATGACCGACAAGGTTCTAGAACACGGTTCACTGAAATAACTGAACAGAAATCATGCAGCAGCTTAGCTGGTTACCATAAGGGCAGTATGACCTGCCTTATGACTGATGCATGTGTTAACAGGAACAGATTTACTATACAGATAAGTAAAACGGAAACAAAATACTACTACAATGTTGCTTAGCAGAAGGTGCACTAATAACAATTGGATGCATGTTTTCATGTTTCTAGACACCTGATACACTCCAAACAGGTCAAGTCATTGCCCCATGAGCAGGTACATGGGTTAAAAACAAGCTTACTGTGCCTACTGGTTATGTCACATGTCAAAGGAAATCATCTGGAAAATCATAAAAAACTACATTAAGAAAAAGGAACAGCATACACATGCTGAAACTTATCAACCAGAACACAATGGGCAAGCTGCATGCATAGATTGTTAACATCTTGCCTACATTCACATAGCAGAAGACAAGTCCCAAATACTGACGCATTCCCTCACCTTACTGCTTGCTTAATGAGAGCTAACAATGACCAACCACTGTTTAGTAAAATTCATTGCAAGAAGCCAGACTCATGCATGGCCCGCTTTCTGCTACAAACTAGCATCTCAAAGCAACACAGTGTTTCCTGTAATTATGTAATTTTCATATACAGGTCTGGAGGTCAAGTATGTGAGGAAGTCTGAACAACAGCCTCTTGTTTATTCATGTGTTTTGTAGTGTTGGCCGGTTTAACGGTACATCCGGTACATCTGTTATACCATACTTTTTTGAACATGTTGAGAGGGGAACTGTACACTCTGCACTGTTCTTACTCTGAAGACATTTAAAATTTATAATAGACTAATCTAGATTAATGATTATGGTGCCTTAATTCGTAACACAATTTCTAACACTAATAACTGCAAATTAAGCTACAGGTAAGTTGCTGGTAAGGCAGTACAGCATTCTGGTAACAGCTGGGAGAAGCTCCATCACTACATACAAAAAACAGACAGATAAAAAAGAGAGCTAGAGGATGAACAAAAGATGCACCAAAATAGCTTAGGACCAAGAGGGGGACTGTGTCTGCTGTTTGGAAGTTTTTAGGTTTTGATAAATAAGACTTGTTTTGCTGTCATTTTTGGTTGTGCTGCTTTTGTGCTGGACTTTCACCATGTGCAGGTCGTCCACTCCACAATGCATTCCTTAAAGCTAACGTGTTTTTTTTTTTCTGGCAACAGAATAATTTGTATAGTGTTTTAAAGAGTAAGACCATTATTTTCAACTGTACTTCATAGGTCTGCTGTGGGAACATTAACAGACGAGCCAAAAAAGTAACATTATACCTAACTGAAAAGCACAACAGACTGTATATTAAAGATGGATGTAGCTTCTGGGTTTGAAAAGTAAAGACAATGAGAAGTGCCTTGTGGTTTAACGCTGTATAAAAACAACCCACAGCTCCACCGCTCAGTGAACTCAGTAAATACTTTACTTACCAAGTCATAATGAGCACAACATGCAGTTCATTTAGTAATTTATGTTCCTTGTTAAAGTCAGAACTGAAGATAGATCAGGTATTGCAGTGTCCCTCGGTTTCTGTCAGATTCTCCCTGCACTCATGATGTCTCTTTTCAAAAAGCTATGAAGGCAATGGCGAAAAAAGTTTAACCAGGACTTCACTATCCATTAGGTTATGTCACAATGGCTACGTTCATCTTTTATACACTATACAGTCTATGTTAAGGACTACTTCTATACTCCTGTGCCAAATATTTTATTTCTGTTAAGAAAAGCCCAAGAGTAGACCATTTCTTGTTTTGGTTGAATGACTTATTTATGTTTTATTTTTTATGATGACATTAAAAATGCTTTATTTGTTTCAACATATTCCTGACAGAAGAATAAGCTAATATAAAATAATAATAAAAATAATGGTGGTGGTTAAACCATGATGTTACTACCATAATAATAATTATTATTAGTCGTAGTAGATTCCTAAAAAATGTGTGATACAAATGGTCATACTGTATAGCACCAGCGTCATGTCACCACCTCCTCATAGAAGCAAGGAAGTCATCCACTTTTGTTGTAACTGTTGTTTCTTCCTGGTTTGCAGCATCCTGTTGACACTATTTGTCTAATTGCAAACACACCAAATTCTTAAAGCACACTGCAGCGCATTACAGCATTCTCCATTTAATTTTTATAATTAAATGTTGTCAAGCTGGGCAGGTGTCATGAGTTAAAAATACTATGGGGAAAAAATGAGTTAATTTGCGCACTCATGTTGACTTAACTGCCTATGGCAGCAGGAACCAGGAGGAGCCCCTTGAGTATAAGCTACAGGCTAGTAAATGCATAGTCACTGAGGAGCTGATCTACCTGGATTTGCATATACAACTATTTTCAGGCATTACTGAAATGTCCAAAAGTGAAAAATATCTAGTGACAGGTTGTTCTCTGTGTGAAAATGCCTTGGGGATGGCAGAAGTCAGAGAAGAACAGCCAGACTGGGTCGAGCTGATAGAAAGGCAACTGTAACTTAAATAACCCTCCATTACATCACATACCTGTTACATCACCCTGAACGCACAACACATCGGCCTTAAAGCAGATGAAGCAGCAGAAGATCACACCAATTCAGGATGATGGTGTAATGGTGTGGGGGATAGTTTCTTGGTACACCTTTTTGCGTTAATACCAGTCGAGCTTCACTTAAATGTCATGGCCTATATGTGTACTGTTGTTGAGCATGCCCTTCCCTCTATGACCACATTGTACCCCTTCCCTGATATCTATGTCCAGTAGGATGACATTCAGGCCATAAAGCTTATATAATCTCAGACTGGTTTCTTGTACATAACACTGAATTCACTGTACTCAAATGACCTCCACAGTCAGCAGATTTCAACTGAAAAGAGCAGCTCTGATATGTGCTGGACCAGGAGAATGATATCATCAAAGTGCTGTCCACAAATCTGCAGCAACAACATGAGGTCATCTTGTTAACATGGACCAAAATCTCAGAGGAATGTTTTTAGCACTTTGGTGAATCTATGCCACAAAGAATTATAAAGGCAAAACAGGGTTCACTGAATAAAATGGCCACTAAGTGTACATAGTGCAGCCTAAAAGCTGAGATATTTTTCACATTGTGCAGATATTAGAGGTGGGAATCACCAGAGAACCCATGATACTATATTATCAAAATATTTAACTCGCGATACGATATTGTGATTTAAAACATGTTGGGATGTGCTTAGTATTGCAATAAAATATACTGCGCTAAATTGTGATTAACACCTTTTTTCAGCTGCAAATTATATCCCCAAAATCAACTTTGTTCTCAGTCTGTTCCTGAAGTCATTTTTATTACTGCACAATGAAATAATGCAGGAATGGGGCAAACACTGAAACCTGTCATGAATGACAATGAAGTTAATAAACTGTTTGTATTATAGTCTTGTCCAACTCAACTGAATGCAAACGTGTGATATACTGTACCGTATTTTGAACAGTTCAACTTGTACAACAAAAGTTAAGCAGCCCTTTCAGCAACTGTAGAATTTGGTTTATATATATGTGTGTGTATATATACACACACACACACACACACACACACACACACACACACACACACACAAAAATCCCCTCTCGCCCCTGCGGGCGGTCTATCCTTCAAGCTTGGGTCCTCTACCAGAGGCCTGGGAGCTTGAGGGTCCTGCGCAGTATCTTAGCTGTTCCTAGGACTGCGCTCTTCTGGACAGAGATCTCAGATGTTGTACCTGGGATCTGCTGGAGTCACTCGCCTAGCTTGGGAGTCACTGCACCTAGTGCTCTGATTACCACTGGGACCACTGTTACCTACACCCTCCACATCTTCTCGAGCTCTTCTCTGAGCCCTTGGTACTTCTC
>VUQH01055381.1:0-46234 GCA_015106775.1 Etroplus canarensis | reverse complement strand
AGAACAATGATCCCAAGCACAGCAGCAAATCTCCAACAGAAAGGCTAAAAATGAAAAGAATCAAGGTGCAATCGACCAGTCAAAATCTAGACTTCAACCTGACTGAAATGCTGTGGTGGGACCTTAAGAAACCTGTGCATGAACAAATGCCTGCAAACCTCAATGAACTGAAACAACACTGTAAAAAAGACTGAGTCAAAATTCATCCACAACAATGTGAGAGACTCATAAAGTAACACAAAAAATGATTACTTCAAATCATTGGTGCTAAAGGTGGTTCTACAAACTATGAAAGCATGGGGTGTACTTTTCACATACACACACTTTTTCACATAACTGTGTAAAATTTATGATTATCGAACATTCAACAATTTGGACAAATAAAGTTTATACAGAAATAATCATTTAAGTATTCCCAAAGCTGCTGTCTTATTATAATAAAAAAAATAAGCAACATTACTTTGACATAAAAGAGATATATAATACTGACATTTAAGCTTCAAGTCCTCCTATTCCCAAAGCTAAAACCAGTTAATGTTCAATGTTCCAGTGTTGGTTTGTTGGTTCTTGAATTTGATCCAGCATGAAATGTCTCATCTCACTATTGCATGGATTTTTGTTTACACCATAATTGTATCCAGACAATGAATCTTAATGCTTGGGGAAGCACTGTTTAACTTGTTGTTTTATCACTATATTGTCTGTTTACCCCTACTTTAATCTGTTAGAAGTCTTTCACATGGGAACTCAAAGATTTATTTGGTAACAAAAAGAGACTGTTGGCTTTACGAAGGTCAGTGTGTGATTAGAGTCAGTTGCACCTGTGTGTACATGGATGGAACTCCTTCAGTTCACAAACACTGCACAACCTGTGTAAGAAACACGAGACTAAACCAACTCAACCCTCCCTCCCTCTCATACAACCTCAAAGTGCAGCTATAGACATCTCTCACATGGTTGTGATCTTCTGCCTGTCCACAGGCTCTATGTGTGTGTGTGTGATCACTCACCACCTTCTAACACTTTACACAGCTCTCAGAGTAGCTTTAAATGTGTCTTTTAAAGTCAAAATATCTTCTAAGAGTAGTATATAAGCAGTTCTCCCCTGTTGACTAAGTGCTTTCCTGGATTCTCTCTTGTCCTAGACTTATTAAAACAACATGATTCAATTATAGTCCCGACTTAAGTAATCATGTTTTATGGCAAAACCACTATCATTATGTATGTCTGGCTGCCTACTAACTCTATGAAGGAAGTCTGTACTGCAGGTTTCACTTAAGATGTGCATTGATTTGTGCTCCGAAGCTCTCGAGCATGCACAGGCCTACATTACTGTCTTAAATGCCTATACACTCTGAGGAGACTGAAAACAAACCAGCCTGGTCCTTCTTTGATCTCTACTGTGATGGCAGAGTGCTGAAATAATGAAATTGTAATAACAGAGTACCCAGACTGATGCCGGGACATGTTCTCTCAGGCATAGAGATTAAAAGAGATGCCTTTTAAAAAAAAAAAATCTTAACAAGCAGGATTGATGAAGGAAGTATAAAAAAATGTTAACCAAATGTCCTCAGCTGGGCTTCACCTGAATGTTCTTTGAAGAATAGGCTGACAATTCAGAAAATGCACTTTCCTTTCATGAACAAAGTTTTAGTAGAGTGACGACTCTCATGTCTGAGCATGAGTACGGAGGAGTTTAGTTTTTACCTGCACCTTTAAATGTATGTGTATTTTCTTTGTTTAATATGGGAAGGCCCATACAGGTCACTGAACAAATGGTCCACGCTTGACACTCAAATGACTTTCGACCTCTACCATTTGATGCAGAAATGACCCCTTCTGTTTTATCTGTGTCAATTAAATGCCTCACTGCCATAATAGCCTAACAAAAAGGTGACACATCCTCTAAAACACATGTACACCTTATGAAAGGGAAGGTTTTCTTGATACATACATATTGGCACGTGTGCAGGAACTGCACTGATGTTTTAGGTCATATTTATTCTTGGCACAGGGGTTAAGGGGAAGCCTGCTGGGGCTGTTTTAGTCAAAAATGGCCTTCTTTAGCAGGACCAGATGTTTTAGTTTGTATGTACAGACACAAACTTTGGGTTCAGGATTGTGGTTAAATTATCATATTCAAAAATATGATAAAAATATGATCACATCAAGGTCACTGGCCCCTCAAAGACACCTGATAATACTTTGAAATTACTTCAATGCACAGCAAGAGAGAAACATATTTATGCTAATTAAAAACCAGGGGTCGCAATGCAGAATTTCATGTCATTATGGTAACTTGGTGAACTTTGCTGCACAATAATCAGTCCCACCAGTAGACTAAACATTTAGAAGAAAGAGCCCTCAGGTTTTGAATGTGGGTCCAGCTAGCAGGTCCGCTCCCATTGTCGACATTCAGATTAAACAAAGCATGTGCCAAAGTTTTTATCTGGAGGAAGTTAACAGTATAACAGTAAAAAAACAAAACAATGATAGCATGCAAAAAGCAATACTTTGTGTTGTGGGAATCACAAGTCACAGGATTTTTAGCAAAAGAAATATGCAAAGATTAAAAATAGCAGAAAAGTCATGAAAAAACTGATAAATAAAAACAGGAAATGGCATTTTCTGAAATATGGTTATTCACTTACTCATTTTAGACTTCTTAACAGTTAGATGAGAAGTTTGATTACTCAGCACAAAGACTGAAAATGAGAGACTGTTTAAAACATTCAAATACCAAGCTCGATTTCTGCCATGTTATTCTGTACAAGGACACGTTTTGGGTTTTTTATGGTTTACAACAAATTAGCAAAAAACACAAGGTTTCAGTATCACTGACCACACCTTCAATCAGCTGTTTAATTACACAAAGCTGCTGATTTAATGTAGTGGTGGACTGATTTAGCTTTAAAAGAGAAAACTTCCAGCTGCACAATATTTAACCAGATCAAATAAAGCTTTAAAGGTGCCCGATGGAGTTACATGTAACTTCGAGGCTGGTTCAAAAAATTAATCTATCCCTATAGACTTCAGAATTAAACTGCTCAAGTTTAGAGCTCAAATAAACATCTAATAATAATAATAATAATAATAATAATAATAATAATAATAATAATAATAATATTTCAAATTGTTTTAAGGCGGTGGTGGTATGGATCAGACCTATGACTGTCTGACAGGCATCACCTCAGCTAATCTAAGTCAGTAAACTAAACAACTGTGTTATTATCTGTCTGTCTGTCTGTCTGTCTATCTATCTATCAAATGGCCTTTCCCAAACTGTTCCCACAAAGTTAGAAGCATAGAATTGTGTTGGTAAACTTAAGCACCAAGATTTCTTTTTACTGGAATAAAAGAGCCCAGGCTAACCTCAGAGCATTATCTCTCCTCCACCAAACTTTACAGTTGGCCCCAAGCAGTCATGCAGGTAATATTCTCCTGGCATTTACCAAACCTGGACATGTCCATGCCAGAGGATGTGTGGAATTGAATCAGCAAAGTGTTGGCAACCTTTATGCACTATTCACCTTAACACTGGGCGACTCCGCTCTGTAACTCTATGTGGTCTTCCACCTCATAGCTGAGTTGTTGTGGTTCCTAAACTGTTCCACTTTGCAATAATACCACTCACAACTGATCATGGAATAGCTCGGAGGGAAGAAATTTCACCAACTGTCTTGTTGCAGTGCTGTCATCCTATAACAACATCACACTCAAATTCAGTGAACTCTTTAGAATGAACCATTATTCCACAAATGTTGTAAAGGCAAACTGCATGGCTAGTCGCTTGATTTTAGAAACCTGTAGGAATGGGACTGTATAAAACACCTGAATTCAATGATTTAGATGTGTGGCTCAGTACTTGTATCCATATAGTGTATTTGTGCCTGTGTGATGCACCTTACTAATCAAGTTAGTGTAAGCTGATAATTTAGCACTCATTTTACTGAAATATGATCACTTCTGGCTACAAAAACAAAGAAAGAAAACAGAGGATGAAGCCCAAAATGACAACATCGATGGTTTCAAAATCCATAATGGGTGATGTGAAGGTGGCTACATCAATCTTTTATTTATGGTTTTATTTATGGTATCATTTTTATAGAGTAGAACATCTACCCAAAGATTCAAGTTTTTTGGCATCAAATGAAACTATTCAGGATTTTTTTCAAAACTATTTCCAAAAAAAAATCAACCTGACAAATTTTAAGTAAAAAATAAAGCTGGATTTGGAATGGCATATACATAGTACTTTTCTAGTTTCCCCTACCTCTCAAATCACTTTGGGCTACTACAAGCCACATTTACCTATACATTTACACAGCACTTTAGCTACCTCACCCAGCTAATTTAGAGACTCTCATAATCTAACCTGCATGTCTTTGGACACTGGGAGGGAGCTGGAGTGGCTTGAGGAAACCACCACAGACACACAGACATGCAAACGCCACACAAAAGGTGCCAGCTGACCAGGGCATTTGAACCAGGAACCAGGAACCAGGAAAGTCACAATGGGTTTAAACAAAATTTGGCTGCGCTACATGAAATAATAGTGAAACTGAGTCAAACTGCTAAATTTTAAAATGACCATGAGCTTGAATTTCATCTGTTTTATTAATTTCTTAGTAAACGATGTAAATCATGAATCCCACAAATAATCTTTGCTAGTTTTCTCTTCTGCATTTTGCTTCCCTGAGACAGAGTGCAAATAATTCATCCTGTGTTGGCTGAGGTGATGTATTCTTTTTATGTACAGAGGAAGTGTAATATCCTGTTCCTGCATGAGCTCTAATACCGCACTGAGGCAGAGTGGCCCCCGGTCTTTCAGGGGTCTGAGTGCTCCTGAAACTAAACTACAGGTCTTTTGAGATGGTGATATATGAGGTGTCTTTCTGTCTGTGCTTCAGACCCTGCCGCTTAAAGCTTCAGTAAAAGCTGGGCCTAATGGGGTCCTTCTCTTTAGAGCACAGGAGGGTTAGGTTCTCATTTCAGTGGCGAATGTACCCTGTGGCGGAGGCTCATGCACTTTTATTGAACCATCCTTCTCCCTTGCTAAGTCACTGTTGTGAAACTCAGGTTTCAATATGGTCCACAGGAATTAATTTCTCTCGTGAGATCGTTCATCACATAAATTAGTTTGCTCTGGCATCAGTGTAGATGAGTTATGTGTGCCAGTGACTAGTGGTGAGGATGAAAATAAACAAATCTTAAATGAATAAATTCTAAATCACACAAAAAAATCAAGTTCAGGTTGTTTCGTCATCTCAGTCAAATACAGTCTTCTTTGGCGGTAATTTGTGTACAACCCCAATTCCAAAAAGGTTGGGACGCTGCATGAAATATAAATACAAGCACAATACAATGATTTGCAAACCTCATAAACCAATATTTTATTCACAACAGAACATAGAAAATATTAAATGCTGAAAGTGAGATAGTTCACCTTTTAATTAAAAAAATACTAGCTCATTTTGAATTTGATGGTAGCAACATGTCTCAGGTAAGTTTGGACAGGGCCATGTTTACCACTGTGTAGCATCCCCTCATCCCCTGGGAACTGAGGAGACCAGCTACTGGACCTTTAGGAGAGGAGTGTTGCCCCATTCTTGTCTGATATAGGATTCCAGTTACTCAGTAGTCCTGGGTCTTCTTTGTCCTATTTCGTGTTTCATGATGTGGCAAATGTTTTCAGCTGGTGAAAGGTCTGGACTGCAGGCAGGCCAGTCCAGCACCTGGACTCTTCTATGTGGCTGTAATAGCTGCCGTATGCAGTTTAGCACTGTTTTGCTAAAATATGCAAGGCCTTCCCTAAAAAAGATGTGGTCTGGGCTCTAAGACCCATATATACCTTTCAGCATTGATGGTGCATTTCCAAATGTGCAAGTTGCCAGTACCATAGGCACTAACAATGAACTGTATTTACAAAAAATGATTTCTGGAAGTGTTTCTGAGCCCATGCAGTGATTTCCATGACCAAATCATGCTTGTTTGCAGTGCCACCTGAGGCCCTGAAGATCACAAACATCCAATATTGGTTTTTGGCTGTGTCCCTTGTGCACAGCGATGTCTCCAGATTCCCAGAAACTTTGATATTATGCACTGTAGATGATAGTACATTGAAAATCTTTGCAATTTTCAATGAGGAACATTATTCTGAAATTGTTCCCTAATTTGTAGAACACAGTCTCTGGCAGTTTATTTCTGAGAGACTCTGCCTCTCTAAGGTGCTCTTTTTATACCTAATCACATTACTGGCCTGTTGCCAATTAACTTAATTAGTTGCAATATTTTGTTGCAACAGCTCTTTCTTTTGAGCACCACTTACTAGTTCAGCCTTTTGTTACCTTTGTCCCAGCTTATTTGAGAGGTGTTACTGTCATCAAATTCAAGATGAACTTATATCTTTCACAAAATAGCAAAATGTCTCACTTTCAACATTTGATACATTTTCTGTGGCTCAGTGTGACAGTGAATGGTTGGGAACCAGAGGGCTGCTGATATGCTGCTGGTTTGATGCTGGCCTGTGGGAGCTGGAGACCTTCTGTGGAGGCATGGAGCCACCCTGAGCCATTCACTGAACCCCCACTGTGTGCCTGTAATGGGCTGCCTTGTTCCCTCTCACCCCTGTTTGTGTATATACCTACCTACAAAATATAGTGTAGAGTTTTGGTAATTTCCCCATTAGGGAATTGGGAAAGTAAATATTCTTAAAAACACTGTATTGTTTTTTGAGATTTGCAAATCACTGATTGATTGTACCTTTACACTGCTCCCATCTATTCTCCACAGCAGATTAATCCACACTGGTAATTTGGGAGTGGTTTTACACCAGATACCCTTCCTGACACAACCCTACATGGCGGGAGGGGCCTGTGTCCCCACCTGGAATCAAACCAGGAACCTTTTGCTTGTGAGGCAAAGGTGCAAACCACTAGGCTACAGGGGACACAAATAATTATTTATCTTTTATACAGTATCGTAACATTTTTGGAACTGAGGTTGTCCATTTTCTGAGCAGGAAATGTTCAAAGAGGCCTCAGTGTTGCCAGACAGGATTTGTGCTTGCAGATTATTTTTTGGGACAATTTGCTGTTAAAACATTTGAAAAATATAGCCGAAATTTCTCTTGATAAAAGCTCACAAGAAATGAGAAAATCTAACTCAGAATAAAAAATGCACACATTTTATTATGATGAGTAAAATAGTCCATGCAGGGTTTTGGTGAAGTGGCTCACTGCTTCTTTCCTAAATCTTGTTCAGACCTTGAACTTCTTTCTTTTTGCAGGAGCGCAGGTAAGAAAGAGACTCTTCCTCCTAAAACTTGGGGACATCCTTTCGTGTTCTTGTGACTGAGAAGAAACTTCAGGTGACATGCCACACATACGCACACACCTGTGAACAGTCGGTGGGAGGTCCACCTGTGTGTCCCGGCAGCAGCACCAGCAGCGGGGCGGTGAGTCCTCCTCCTTTCCGCCACCGTCACTCGTTTCCCTGGAAGCCGAAAGAAAGCAGTCGGACGTCCTCTGCGCCTCCGGTTCACACATTGCAGGATTCAGACGCACGCTGGAGGAATGCGTGGCAAAACTTGGCGTTTAATTGGGGAACTTTCTTTTAACGAGTGCCTTTTTTGCTTCAGTATTCTCCGGAGCCGACAGAAGAGTTAGAAATGTCTCACCAGCAGCGACTCGTCCAACTCTCCGCGGCTTCGCTCGCTGTCGTGTTCGGCCCGGACGAGGAGAGTGTGCGCGCCGGCGGAGGGAAACCCCACGGCTACAGTGCGAGCGGCCAGGAGATTTTTGAGGACTTCAAAGCGCGAAACTCGCGCAGTTTCTGGAATAAGAGACTGGTAAAGGCTATGGCTGAAGTGTACTTTCAGGGATGGATGGAAAACTTGGTGCTTTTCATTCAAGGGAACGCAAACAACTTGGAGGTGCTGAGAGAAGCGTGGATGCGCAGGGCTCTGAGGTCGCCAAAGGGATTTATCATTAAAGCTGTGGGTATGTAACTTCAGTCTTGTCAAAGAAGTGTCCACCAGGGAAGCTTTCCAAATGCATCTGAAGTCCATACAGTAGAAACAACAGAACCTATGTATAAGCCAGTGTCCGGTTTGCAATGCAAATAAGGTGAGAGGAATCAA
Organism: Etroplus canarensis; assembly: GCA_015106775.1. Taxonomy (NCBI): domain Eukaryota; kingdom Metazoa; phylum Chordata; class Actinopteri; order Cichliformes; family Cichlidae; genus Etroplus; species Etroplus canarensis. The sequence continues at coordinate 38,094 of VUQH01055381.1, read as the reverse complement.
CTCAGCACAGTGAACAGCCACTACAGTCATGTAATCTGTGTGTTTTTTTCTCATAAGAGACTTTTTATTGTAGTCACACCTCCAACGACACGTTTACCACTCTGAGAGAAATGTGTGAAAGCTTTAAACTCTGACTGACACAGAGTTCAACACCACTCTTCCTTCTCCTTTGGTTTTTTCACTGCACTGACCACAAACTGTAGTTCAAAAAAGTGGAATCTTATGATTTTCATTTCCCTGTCTGTCTATTCCAGGCAGCAGGTTTTATTTATTAGAATTTGCCAAGTGTAGAGTGACAACAAGTAAGAGTGACAAGGAGATGCTTTTTCACTTTACCTAAAATAACTTTTCCTAATGCAAGTCCTGCTGCAAAGAAGAGCAAATGCTGTTGCCATGAGTGAAATGTTGCCACTTCTGTTCTGTTAAAAGCCACCCCCTCCCCAAAATGTCTGGTGGGTTTAAGGAGACTGCATGCCAAATCAGTCCTTCCTCAGTTATTTACACAGTGATATGTTTACCCCTGTTTGTTAACAAACCTCCTTGTAATTGCTTCTAATTGCTCCTCTTCTCTGGCTTTGCTTTAAAGCAGCATATATAGCACAGAAACAATGGGAATGGAACGGAAACCTTTATGCGCCCTCCTATAGCATGATCTCATGGGCTGTAAATGTCTGACAGCATGGACTGCTGGAGAAAATGACAACCTTGTGTGCATTTTAGACCTAATGACAATATTCTTAAGTGATACACCTGATTATTCCGTTTTTTTTCTTACTTTAAACTGTACGTTGTTACAAATAAATGCACGGGAACTAATGCTTCTAAGCCACAGAGCACCCTTGTCCACTCAGAAAGTACACAATTAATGCATAAAAAAACAACAACAAAAAACTGCAGGATGCAGGAGTGTAAGAGGTGTTTTTCAAATCTCGAAACAGAGGGCTGTTCTTAGTTGTTCAAACAGTGTCCCAGCAACACACACATTGGCTCTGACTTGTCTTTTTGTTGCAGCCGCCTGGCAAAAACCTTCAGGCCACTTGCACTGTTAGAGTTTCATGGTCTGTCTCTTCCGTAGTGTATTTTGTCTGGACGTGTGCCTTGCTGCCGTCTACCTGCTGACTTTATATCTGTCAGCTCTGCAAGATTGAGCAGCTCACAGACAAGAAAATGAAGGAATGTAAAGGGGAGGAAGAGACCACACAGAGGGAGACCCTGGGAGGGCGTGGAGTGACAGAGGGGGAGAGGGTGGAGGCTGACATGCCATCCTACTGAGTGACCCTTTCTGGCCTAAAGCAAACAAACAAACACCATATGGGTCAAAGGTGATGGTGCACCTACTGGCTCGAAGGTGTACAGATTCATACATGGGCTCACATTTGAATGCAGGACATCAGCATCTCAACAGACTCCTCATGCTTGTAAGCAAACACATCAATGTGTGAAAACGTCACCTCCTTCTCTTCTTTAACAAATCCTCCTCCTTACACTGCAGCAATTTGTATGGAAATCAGTGCTGGCAGGCTGTTAGAGTCTGGTTTACTGCCCTCTCACTGAGAACTGGTCAGCAGTGAATCACTGAGTGACTGCCTGCTGACCACAGCCGCTTTTCTGTTACCCAGGATTAATGTCCCTCAGTTTCATGGCCAGTGAGGGACTGTGGAAGTCAGTCTTCTAGATTGATATCAGGCATGGACTTAAGGCCTTGACATTGTCCTGATATAAATATGTCAGCTAGAAAACAGAAATGTTATGAGTTATGGGCTACAGTGAATTTCAAATAACCCTATTTCCTTTCTCAAGTCAGAGGAAGGTTGAGACGTGACTTTACTGCAGTGTGGAAGTTTTTTAAGAGCCTAATTTAGGAGATGCTCAGCTGAAGCTAACCAGATGTGGGTAACTTAGTCAACGTTGTCTAAAAGGAGACACGGATGACATAAACAGTTTACCTACTTTTGTGTGAACACCTCACTAGTCCTGTCCAGTTATCTGTGTTATTAGTCTGATTCTTGACAGATTGGTCTATGGTCATATCACCCACTCCCAGGGTTCTTCTTAAGAGAGATATGCAGGAAAGGAGGTGTGCATGAAGCGGGAAGGCTTGGTGGAGGAAGGGGATTGTATGTGTTATTATTGTGGGAATGGGCCCCAATGGAACTGGTGTTCTCTGTTTCAACTAATTCATGTCTGCAGGGTATTTTCTCATTCTTTTTCTTTCTTTGTCTTGCTGTTGTATAATACCACTGTAAAACCATCTCAGTTATGGCCAGTGTGAGTAAAGACAGTATTGATCCTACTGCAAATGCAGTACAGTCACAGTGAACTTAAATAATCACCATATGGAATAATATATGAAGTGCCAAGAAAAGCAAGTCTGACTTTACTCCGCTGTTATCAGGGTTGCTGGTTGTTAATAGAAGCCATACCCAGTTATGTATTGCTTTTTTAATCTGCATATACAGAATAAAAAGATAAATCCAGCTGTCTACATGGCACATTAATCTTAAAAACTTACAAGTACTCAAGTTCTATCAAATGAGCCATCCTTACAATAGTTTGTAGGGATGTGACAGTTCGAAAACTGAGATATCATGCAGCGGTTCCATGCTCAGGTACCACGATACACAAGCTCTTAATGCCTGCATAAAACATACTAGTCTTGTGACAGATGCAATTTTTAAAGATCATTCCTGTAATAAGTGAACTGGAAATTCACCAGAATTATATAATTTAATTGTTGTTCATGATCTAATCACAATCAAGTGATCAGGCCTGTGGTAAAAAGAAATTCAGTATTCAGAAAACAAAGGTTGTAGTGAATTGTTATACCCCTAACAGCTTGTATTACTAAACTAATCCAGATGAGATGGTTTACTTGCAATCATTGAATTATCTTAAAGCAGCGGTTCTCAAACTTTTTTGGAAGCCCCACTTCAAAAGCTGAAGAAAGTTTGCACCCCACACCACACAAAATGCATCCCAGAATTTTAGTAATCACCAACAGTTAAAAAAATTATCCAACTTTAATTTATCAGTGAAATAGCATCAGCAAATGTTTGCTTGTTTTTTTTTTCAAATATAAAAATTGTACCTATTTTCCCTAGTTTCAGTTTATATTTTCACCTGGTTGTCTGCGCCCCACCTGCAGTGGCTCTGCTCCCCACCAGTGGGCCCACCCCACAGTTTGAGAACCACTGCCTTACAGGAATAATTTTACTCTGGGCAATGTGCTTGTTCTCTTTATTGGAGAGTGTTAGTTGATTGTCTCTTTAACTGTGGAGCTAGAGGTGGGAAGACTTTAGCTAGATTTGCATGAAGACAGACTTAAGCAGTTTGCCTGAGTCTGTCCAGATCAAACAAATTAAAATATTTATAAGTGAAATTTGGCTTTTATGTACCTTTAAACTTTGGAAAAAGGTTTGCTTCCCCCCCACTCTTGCGCCATAATTAACAGAAAGTCACTGCCATCTAACTTTCAGAAAGAGGGTGAAAAATTCCAGCTATTATTTTAATCCAAATTTAGCTTCCTTTTGTGTACAAAAATGCTCCAAACATATTTTAAGCAGCATTTAAAAAAAAAAAGCCTCAAAATTCCCAAAAAGGCTTGAATTCTCAGTGGTGAACCGCTCAAGCGCTCTCTTTGAAACCAGAGGCTTCATAATGACTGTTAGCTGGTTCTGCATTATTTAGAGTGTCACTATTGTTCCTGGAGTAGGATGAGCATGGATCCACAGACTGAAACATTTATATGGAGTAAGTCAGTGGTGTAATGAGGTGTTTTGTGTCCTTTCTACAATCAGCCTTTGTAAACTACCCTTGTCTTCTTTGAACATGGACGTGAACAAGTCTTCACGCCTTTGTAGGACTTCCCGTACGCTTCTCTCAGTTAAATTTTTGGAGCACCACAGGGCATGACTATGCTGCTCATTTTAGCCAAGTTTCTTTATTTTATTGTATGTTTCATTTAACTTGCCATACCATGAGGTGGTGATGCATTCCTGAAATGCTTCATTTACTCTTGAAATCATTTCCTGAACTTGCAGCTCACCAAGCCTAATTTCTGTGCTTTACTTTTTACTTGCAAGTGTTGCATTGTCACACCAGGGGTTTCTCCTTTCATGAGGGTATTTTGTCAAAGTCTCAAAGCGTTCCACTAATAGTCATAACTCTTCCAGATGTTAGCTTATTAACTGTGACACCCCCTTCCCTGCCCCTAACTGGCCCACCCTGTCCTAACTAAGAGACACAGGTCAAAGGTTAAAGTCTTCTTGCTAACAAGCTACCTTGGGGTTATTTAGCTTCAGAGGGTTTTATAGAAAGCAACACACATCAAAACAGTATCCAGGTGTTCTTCCCTCATTGCAGTCTCATTTTACAAACGTGCACTTGTGGATGGACTATAAACCAGACATGTCAGTGTTGAAATGTCAATGTTAAGGTTGCTTTGGTCATATTTGTATCCAAACTGCTGTTAATATTATTGCTATTTATTCAGGATTTTTTAAAAGTCATTTTAACTGTTTCCTTTTAGGTAACAATTTTAACCTTTTATTCATTCATTTTAATTTCTTATTTTTAAAAAAAAATTTTTCATTAATTTAAGCTCAGCTTAAATGTATATTAATGTATATCTCTGTGACTTTTTGTCTGATCTGCACAAAACAAAAAACAAATTAATTGTGGGATCATACGCTTTCATGGTGACATCATGTCGTGTCTCCTGCCATCCCCGCTGCAAAACCTTCATGTGAGGGTGATAAAGTAAAAACTATTTGATGCAGGGTTTTAAATTTTAGCAGTGACTGATCTTCATGAGATGTGTAACTGATTAAATTTTCAGTCATTTTGAAAATACAGACTGGCCACCAAGCAGCATTTTCTTTATTTTTTTTTTTTTTAATTTATCTGTGACATTATCTCTTTTTAAAACATTTTTAGCCATATCTCTGTGACTAATTGTCTGATCTGCACGAAACACAAATCAGATTGATCGTGGGATCATATGGGTTCATGGTGACACCATGTTGTGTCTACTGTTACTGCCACTGGCTGTTGCTGCAGCGGAAATCAATAAAAAAAAGTTTTCATGGATATTATGGAATCAGCTTCTCTGCTGCATACGTGGCAGGGCACCTGTGGCTCAGGAGGCAGAGCGGATCATCTTCCAACAGGAAGGTTGGCGGTTTGATCCTTGGCTTCTCCAGTCTACATACCAAAGTGCACTTGAGCAACCCCAAATTGCTCCTGATGCTCCCCCATCAGAGTGTGAATGTGTGCATGATAGTTAAATGCACTTAAAGGCATAGTGCTGTATGAATGTGTGTGTGTGTGAATGACACTTGTAGTAAGTGCTTTGAGTGCTCATTTAGAAAAACAGGATATAATCACCAGTCTATTTACATCAATTCTTAATCATTCAAATTTGCATGAAAAAACAATAGCATCTAGCTTCACATCATGTCAGTCCGGGTTGGGTCAGGTCAGCATTCATGAATAAAGTGGAGCTTTTCAGGGCTATACCTTTGGTTGTTGAGTAGCAACTGAAGGGTGCTAGTTTAAACTGTTTATCAATTTCTGTAACTGTGTCAATTATTACCATTAGTTAACCATTAGATTTAGCGAAAGTAACAATTTCCTTGCTCTTTCTGACTATCATAAAAATTTTAGCAACAACAAATTTGCAGTAATTCTGTGTTGCTTTTTAAAACAACATATTTAGAATTTTTTTGGCTGACTTAATTAAGATTTTTGTATCTACCTTTACTGCCAAAGGTAGAAACAAAAAGGCATCGAGCCTTCTTGCAGCATATTTAAATACATGTGTCTTTAATGAGGACAGTGTTAAATAATTCTTATCATTTATGAAGTGCTTATCTGTATTTTGCTTCTGTTAAAAGACAGAAAGAGGAGATAAAATTGTCATAGAAGCACATTTTTGTGAGCTCATTTTAACTTATCTGAACTGTCTTCTGAAATATTGATTAAAGATGATGCTTCTGCTCTCTTATCACTAATAATATTTACAAACCTAACATTTATCTGCAACAGAAAATATGTGCTACTGATTTTCAAACTCTGTTTTATTGCAGTGGTTGTTCTCTCACAAAACAAAGGTGGTATATATTTAAAGGAAAGCAGATACTAACTAGTTACCACCCAGTAGTGCAGATGTTGTAAATGTCTGACTTAAATCTTGGTGTGTAATCTCAAAGGAACCTCAAATCCTCTGCCAATGTGAGAGCTGAGGCATGGTATTGGTGCTGTTTGGTGCATGGGAAAGGAAAAACCCAAGTTTGATGCTGAACTGGATCTTTTTCTTTAAAACTGCACAGGTGGTAGATGCACTCTTAAAATGCCCTTCTAGTTTCATTCATAGTTATCAATAATTAGTTTGGGGGAGATGGATTTAATTGTAACGTGACAGGAGCCTCTGGTTTATGTGTAGCTTGTTGAAGTTTTAAATTGCTTTTCAATTTGCATTGCCGGTATAAGATAATTAGTCTGCAGTCCTACACAAGTTTCACTTTTGTTGCCTTTTGCTTTCCTGTTGCCAAGGTTGTGTCTGTGCATTTATCTAGGATGTCTCTTATCCTGTTTCCTTTGGTTGAAAAATGGCTTAACATATAATTCAGAAACCGTGACCTTTATTCTCAGATGTGACCCTCCACATGTATAAGGGACTGTGCGTGTGCATGCAAAACTTGCACATCATTTGTTCGCCACATCCTTCCCATTAAGCAGGAAACTAACCCCGGTGCGAGTCAGGCATATCAGCCTCTGCATCGACCCAAACACTGGGCTCACCCGTAGCGGTTGAGTGGACCAGTGCCAACAAAAACAGTTCAGGAGTTTCCTCTTTATCCCTGAGCTTATACACCCTGTCAGTGACAGCTTAGGTTTCCCACATGGGAGTTATCTTTATTCACTCTCTAGTCAGACAAATGGGTCAGACTATATTGCATTAAACTTGGTATTGCTATTGCTGTTCAGTTTCCTGACAGGATGTTTTCTTTGCTTCGTTTAGCACTGATAAATGCATTGGTATGCTAACATTGGTTCAGTAATAGGAAGATGCTGTGTTATTGTATTTCAAGAGTAAAAGATACTTCCAAGAAACATGACAGAGGTGTGTACTGACCAGTTTTAGGGCATTAAATTATGATGGATCACATGGCAGATGCGGGATGGGAGCTTTGCTCCAAATGCTGGAATAATAAACACAGGAATCTGCCGCACCTTCACTTCAGTTAAATGAGAGAAAATGGGTTTCATCTGCAGCCAATAACTACTATCACTTTTGATTAATGTGCGTGAATCTGCTGAAAACCCTTCTCAGTGGTTAATTTTTATGTGTTGGTGGTGGAGTGTCAGTGGAAAATGCCACACGGATGGAGTAGGAATGAAAATATCCAGACCTTTCAAACTGGAGATTCAGGTTGCTCCTCTATTTTTCTGAGCTCTCAGCATAGCTGTGTTTCAAGGTGACATAACAATGCATAGCAATGTACTGTACAGGTCTTTAAAACTGTCAAGTCTGTGTAAATAAGAAACAAGATGAGGCCTAAGATAGAACCTTGGGGAACTCTTTCTGTTAAACACAAAAAGACTGAATATGGTACACTTTTTTCACAGTGATAGGGGCAAGAAAAGTAGTTGTCAGACCAACCCCACACAGCTGGATCAGAGCCCAAAAGTCTGAAAAACATCTGTGAATCAGTGACTGAATCAGTTGCTAGTTAGGGTTCAGCAAACACTGCAGTGTCTTTGATTTTATACAGGAGAAACACTGTAACTTAAGGCACTGGCTGCACTGGCACTATGCTTTTTTGAGCCAAACAGCCAGATCAATTAGAAATAAACAGAAAATACATGGTGAGAATAAGATTTCCATTTTTTCCACTGTGAGAACAAAGGCAGTGTTACATGCACTTGAATGCTGATCTAAATATGTCATATTATTAGTTATTAAGGTGCCTTTTTGCATCTTAGGTACATTACTACTTCCTGGTTAAACAGAAGCTATAATTTGTATTTATTCTTTTGCATTCCTCATTGAGTACATTTACACAGATGGGTCAGCAGAACATCTGGCTCAATGCCTGGCTTTTTGTCTTATCTTCACTAAAGCAGTATGCACTGGGTTTAATTGAGATTTAAAATCTGTTTGTCATTCTCAGAATTAAATCGCAAAGTGATTCCGTCTCAGTTTCTCTCTTTATTTACCTCTCCAGTCTATAGCATTTTTGCAGAGAAGTTTCTTTAGTGAAGTCTTTCACATTTATTTCAGCAGCATAACTAACTGTTCATTCATTCATTCATTCATTCATTCATTTATTTATAGGATAATTATTTCTATTGGCAGTCTCAAATAGTTTAAAGATATTTTGAGATTGTTGAGATTGCTGTGTTTGATGCCATTAGCAGCTGTAGTTAATTAAGACAGGTATGTTTTTAGTTTAACTTTTAGTGGCACCTGGCAGGCATTAGGCATAATGAAAAATTCAGTCCTGAAAAGACAAGCTAGAAAACCCATTGGCTAATTGGGAGCAGGCGAAGTATTACGCTCGGGTATAAAAGTAGCATCTATTAAAGGCTCAATCTTTGTAAGCAAGGATGAGTTGTGGTTCACCCCATTGTGCCCAAATCCATGAAAGAATTGTCAGTTCAAAAAGATAATTTCTCAGTACCGGGTTGTAGACAATTTATGTCTTTCAACATCTAGTGCCTAATACTGTGAAAAGACTGAGAGAACTCAAAGACATCTGAGTAAGTAGAGGGCAAAGTCAAAAAACCACAGCTGAATCCAAGTGATCTTTGAGCCCTTGGGTGACACTACCTAAGAAACCATCATGTTCCTGAGACGAACATAGCCACTTGAGGGTACTTTGGAAAACTATTGTTCCTTTTTTTTTCTAAACTCAATTTTTATAGAGAAATTTTGTAATTTTTTACATGACATCAACAGAAAAAATAAACTTGCAACAACATGGACTGACAAAACTTTCTTTCTCTCACCTAAGCTTAATGTACAAAGGGGACAGATTCTTTTGTAATACTGAGTAAGTTTTAGAGATTTGTTTTTTAGTGATTTTCTCTTTGCAAGCATCTATAAAAAGTGTTTGTCAGAGTTGCTCTATCCTGGTTATTATATTTAACGTTTAACGGGAGCAGCCGAAAGAAGAAGTAGTTTAAAGTGGTGTTTTAATTGAAGTTATCTAAAAAAAATTCCTCTTTCCTTAAATTGTAATCCTTGGATATTTGTTGTAATGTATCTAAACCTTTAATTGATGGTATTTTTCAGTATGCAGTAATGCCAAGGCTGCTCCAGTGTTTGAAACTACTATCATATTCTGTGTAGTATGCAGGCCAATGTAATATTGCATTTTTTTCTGTGGTCTCATCTTTAAGTTCCCTAAGCCAAGGGTTCAGTGGTACCTTTATCCAGCTGGATACCTTGTTTATGATTATCTCCAATAAGGGCTTGACTACCAGTAAGGAAAGGAAAGGAGAGGGATGTGGACTTCAGCCTAATCCATCTCCTTCCATTTTGCATCACATGCTGGATTACACCACGCAATCAGAACTCTAGCTGTGCTGCCTTGTAATAATTTTCCAGACAGAGCCATGCCCATGCCCTTGTCTCTATCCAGTTGCAGTGTCTCAAATCTTATCCTTGGTCTCAGGTTTGCCCAAGTAAAACTGTAAATCATTTTTTTCCATTCATTAAATTGTTTAGATGATATTTCAACAGGCAGTGCTAGGAATAGATAAAGCAATTTAGGCAGGACATTAATTTTTATTACTTCAATCCAGTTATGCATATTCATTGTGAGTAACGACCATCTATTCCATCCATCTGTTCTAATGGTGGAAGTTAGAGGGGTTTAGTTAATTTTACAGATGTCATTTAGTTCTTTCAGTAGTTGAACCTCTAGATATTTAATTTGGTTATATTTGAATTACCCTTTATTAGTTTTAAGACATTTATTAGGTTTATAGTTATCAGAATCAGAATAATTTATTAATCCTCAGGGAGAAATTGCTTAAATGTAAGGATTTGGGTCTTATGAAGATTTAACTTAACTTTAACTTAAAACTGTTTTATGCAAGAAGGAAGCCATACATTGACTCTATGCAGAAACACTGCCAAGTTCTCTGGGCTCAGACTTATGAGAAGGACCGAAAGTCTGTGGAACCATGTACTGTGGTCCGCATTTCAGCTTGTTTTTCAAAAAACACAGGCATCAAGCCTCTTTCCCAGAGATAAAAATGACAATTCAGATTGTTAGCAAAGGTACCAAAGCCAGCTTATGTGATGGCATGGGGGTGCATTAGCACCCACCGCATGGGTGAGTTGGATGTCTGTGAAAGTACCATTGACTCTGAGGTATATATTAGCATTTTAGAGAGAGACACTATGATAAAAGTGGCATCTCGTCCTGGGACATCCGTGTTTATTTCAGCAGGACAATGCCAGATCACATTCTGCACGGGTTACAATAACATGGCTTTGTAGACACAGAAAGCGTGTGCTTGACTGGTCTGTCCACTTCATATCTTACTGAAAATGTATAGCGCATCATGAAAACAACAGTAAGACAAAGGACCACAGACTGTTGAAGCTGAAGTGTTATATAAAGCAAGGAAATTTCCAATTTGAGAAACTACAATTAGTGTCCTCAGTTCCAAAAATGATTAAAAGGTGTTATTAAAAGAAAAGATGATGTAACACGGTGGTAAACATACCTCTGCTTTATTGTATTTAAAGTATGTTGCAGCCCTCAAATTCTAAATTTGTGTACAATTAAAAGCACAGTTATCGCAGATTTTCTATTTATTGCATTTTAGAAAATATCCCAAGTTTTCTGGAAATGAGGTTTGTATTACCTGATTGAGCTTTTCAACACCGGTGGTACCATTTGAACAGGAGCGTACATCAGTCTGTGTATAAAAAATATAACCATTCCTTTAAAAATCTTAGGGATAGTGCAACAGCAATCTCTGGAATGTTTATTTAACTGTGCATTTACTATTAGGGGAAATGTAATAGTTTTGCCTTAAGATCTGGGCTGGAATCAAGCCCAGATGAGTAGTCTCTCAGAGGATTGTGACCAGTCTGGCTTTGGAGGTTGCAGTTTTAATACATTAAAGAACAAAGGAAAGGTACTGTGGTACAAAAATGGATCTGGCAGACTCTGGGGTAATGTTCATGTCCATGAAAGCAGATGAGAACCAGATATGTTGCAGTGTGGCCCATTTAATCTTAAGAGGTATGAAGTAAAGAGTTGGGAAAAGAAGTGTCCATAAACTTGTGCTTTAACTCTGCTTGGTAACATTACTATGGATAGAAATCCCATTATACTGAAAACTTTTTGCTATGAAGTACAACCTAGTTTACCTGCACATTATTTCAGATCTTGTGTTAAACACCTGGTCAGGTGTGTTTCCTATTTCACGAGAATATGATGACAGGGTTTCTGCTCACTAGCTTAGTGCCAGGTCATTTTTATGAGCTGGATTGCTTTTCCAATTCTTACTGTGAATCAGATGGCAAAACCATTATTTAATGGCATTACAGCTGCAGGGATTTGCAACCACAATTTGTGGTGACCAACTATAGACTGGCGTAGATCTTTTGAGCTTTGTGAATGACAGTTTGAGGAGCTTAGTCGCAGCCTGTTTGTGCTTTCTTGCCAACATACATTAAATATCAAAGGACTGGTTTGGCAAAGTGTGTCTCGAGGCAATGGCTATTATGGATACAACACTTGTGCTGCTATTTCTTCTTTTGTTTTTTTGTCTTTGTATTGGATGTGGCGGCTCGCTGCTACAAGAAAGGTTTCTATGGTGAAATGAGTCAACACAAACCCAGCCTGTGTTTCTCTTTATTGCTCAGAGTTTTAGCTTGTGAATTTTCTTTAGTCATAATATTTTGACTTTTATCTTATCAGTTTAATTTGTTTTCTTTTAGACATAGCATTCATAATTCAGTGCTCATATGCTCACAGATTAACTTTGCTATTTAGGCCTAACAACAAAACACACTTTCTCAAGCACTGACTGTGACGGGGACACAGTCCAAATCTTACTGTTTTCCTCCCACCCCAATGCCTCACTTAATATTTAAACATGTATACTCTGTGATGCTGACCCATGAATGGGTCAGATTAAATATTTACCTAATGCACCTAAGGTTTGGGTAGAAGTGCAGGTTTTATTGTAGGCGATCAATTAATCAGTAAGGGTGTAAAATAACCAGTGGCTCAGCATTTGTTTAATTGGTTATTGATGTGTTAGATACAGGAAGCTCATGTACAATCATTCTAAAGTGCATTCTGCAACAGATATTTATTGCAAAGATTTCCATATACTGCTGTACTTCAAAAGGGCTTTTGGGGTGAAATAGCAGTGGTGTCACACTGGGAGAGGTTTTGTTGCTGGGACTTTGGGGCTGTGATTGCTTTCTGAAGGGATCTTTTCACTCAGTTTATTGGGCCATTTAACTGCAACGCCCAAGTCTGTGTTCTTATGGGAGTCAAAGAGACAAACTCATAAAGCACTTTTAAAAAGCATAATATACACACACACACATATAGGAAGGAAGGCAAGGGTGGGGTCATGGAGGCATGCTTGTCCAAAGTACCCAGGATAAAGGGAACTGGTCATGGGACGAGGAGGGATTTAGGGCACAAAGTGCAAATGGCATCTCTTCCTATTACAGAAATACAAACCATTTTACATTGTCTCACCAGAAACTTGACTGAATCTTGCATACACAGAAACTGATACTGAAGCACGTCATTCACACAGACTCAACCGAGGGGAGACATTGGTATTTGGGGGGTTGTGAAATCATGTTGAATGCCATGCAGTGTGTCTTTAATGAGGGAGAGAGAAGATTAGCCTGTTTGCCTACTGGAGCCTACGAGATTAGGCGATAACAGGATGAGATAAGACAGTGGGCGTCTGTGAGTGGTATGTGTTCCTGAGAGGTTATTGAATGATAGTTTATCTTAATCAAACCTAAAGTTTCAGTAAGATCTTACCTGCAGTAGTGTAAAGGTGACAGGCCATTACTACTGTAGATTCAGGGTTGTGGCTTTCGTCATAATGCAGCCGAAATAGGTGCTTCATATGCAGGAGAGAAGGGACTGGTGCGAACAGACTAACCTTTTAACGCTAATGTGTCTTAATCAGTGTGTGTTTTTATCTGTTTCTGATGAAGACACAGTAGTGTTGAAACATTCATTTATTTAGGCCAATACTAGACTCAGTGTGACATGTATGTATGTGACATGACAGTGCAGCTTTTTTACTGCTTCATTTTCTATTCTGTATTCTATAGGTGTTAGATTATCTGCTTGTGATATAATAGTTATTGATGCCCCTGTACTGCTTTTGTATCACCTTGTGACAGTTTGTGAACTCATGTGTGAACAATAGACTGTATATAAAAATTCAAGTCAATTCAGATTTAATTTAGCACCAGTTCACAACAAAAGTCACCTCAAGGCACTTTACACTGTAAGGTAAAGACCTTACCGTATTAGAGGGAAAACCCCAACAATCAGACAGTCCCCTATGAGCAAGCACTTGGCACCTGTGGAAAAGAAGAACTCCCTTTTAACATGAAGAGATCTCCGGCAGAACCAGGCTCAGAGCAAAGTGCTCTATTGGGAAAATATGGTACAATGAGATCCTTTAAGATAGGATGGGGCCTGATTCTTCAAGACTTTGAAAGTGAGTAGACAGATTTTAAGTTCAATTTGGGATTTAACAGGGAGCCAATGGGGAAATATGGTCTCTCTTGTGTCACCTGTTAGTTTGTGTTTTAAAGTCTTGGTTTAGGTTTTTCAGCCATTGCTATCATTTTTTTTTATCTAGAAGTGACCGTATTTGGATAAGAGTTCTAATTTATTAGCTAATGCCAGAAAGCTTAGTTAGAAAACTGAAGCACTGTATGGGAGCATAACACAGAAACAGAGACCCACTAAAGCTCAAAGCAGCAATACAGTTTACATAAGTTAACATTGTCAAAAAATGGCATGAAAGAGACATTTTAATATTTTAAATAAAGACAAAACTCATTTTCTTGCCAGGCTGTAAACTTGTTTAATTTGAATGGCGAAGTTGGACATTTTAATATGGGAGCCATTGGGGACTAACTTCAGCTTTTAGAGCAAGTAATCATGCAGGGAACTGCAGTTTTTAGTTCATCTGGCTGAAGGACCAGTGGCATAATGCCATGAAGAGGTTGTTTCTGTCCATTCATCAACATTTCACTCCTCCTAGGGTATTGGTCAGATTTTAGTGAAACTTGCACATAATGATCACCTAAAGGGTCTTCACCCAAACTATGTTCATTGTCAAGGACATGTTTGTCACTTTATAGGCACTTAACTATTTTCACAATAATTGTTTCTCCTGAGAGATAAAATGTTTGCGTGTGCTCCTCTGCCATCTATATATAAATGTCCTCATTATTTTTATTTATGGCATAATAATATCTTAAGCTAGGTTAGGGCCGGTCAAAAAATTAGGGCCGTTGTCTTTGATATGGCTGTTCGTGAGCATTTTTGACTTCTCAATGGATTTTAATTATTTTGTTTGTGCAACACAGCTGACCAGTCACAAGAAAACACATCACTTCACTTCTGTACATCACACATTACAATAACCTGTGAATTGTGATGGATCGTGAAAAGGATGAGCTACTACCATCAATGTTGTGGTTGGGGAATTTTGGGTTGGCTTCATTTTTAGCTCTTGTGCTTGTTGCTTGGTGTAAGCAACCGGACAGCCTCCAGCCAACCAGTAGGTATTCAGACATTTCACTAAAGCCTCCAGACATCCGCTAAATGATTGCTCTAGCAAAAATGTCTGAAAGCACCCTGAAATCAGCATGTCTAATCTCAGATTTCTCAGTAATCCATTCAAGAATTAATGAGATATTTCAGTCTGTACCAAAGTGATGGTCCAATAAGCATTTCCATCACTACATCCCCAGCAACAGTGTGACTAATAGGCATACAGGATTATAACCAATATTTTACATCAATGCACAGTCTGTTTATATTTGCAAGAATCCTGTTGTATTAAATTAAGGAATAATTTAAAGCCAGTATGTCATATGTTTTCTGTTATCAAAGGCTGGCAATGATCAGGGAACGAAAGAATTTTGTGGTGTTGACTTCTTGGCAAAATATCATTAAATATTAAAATGTCAGCTAAATAGTTTAAATGTGAATGATATAGAAGCTGTTGTGGAGGGGTTTATTTTGGGTGCACTGTGTCTGAGTATGTGTGGGCTGGATTGCCTGTGCATATTTGTCATCAAAACTAAGCCTCATCTAATTTTTTTATGCATCACACAGGACACAGCATGTTTGATCATTTTAGAACTGTGTGTTGAGTGAAACTCAACTTTGGTAATAAAATGCAAGTTATCAGGTGCTTCTGGCCTTCAAACAGTTCTTTAAATTTACAGTGTGCCCACTAATTGAGAAGTCCATAAACAGCTTGAGGCTTTCTTGCTGAATGGTTTTTGCCTTTTCTGTGTTCAGTGAAGACAGTTGAGAGATAGCTTAACATTAAGATTAAAGCTTTATAATGTTCAACATCAGCGCAATTTATTTAAGGTCTGCAATATGCACTGCATAGTGTTATATGACTGTTTCATTCCAGGAGACTGAAGGTAATGCAATCATATATGAAATGGGACTCAAGTGGCTCTATGGTCTGCTAACAACATGTGAGCTATGTGAATACATGTGGTATTGATCAGTGTCAGCAGCCAAAAGGATCCCAGTGGGGACAGAGGAGAGAAGGTCTCTGCCAGTCATTGCTGCAATGTGAGCAGTTAACTTTAGGTATTTTTCATTTTGTTCCCTAGGCAGCAGTTTATTCTCACATGAAAAATTTATGACATTGGAAGAATTTTTGAGCTTTGCATGGGGCAAAAACACAGAGTGGATTTTGTCACTTTATTTTAATATTGTCGTTAATATTAGTAATGCAAAAAGTTCAGGCAAATTACAATGATCTTTTCATTTAAAATTATTTTAATGAAAACCAGCATATAAGGTATGCATTACACTGGTGATCCCCTGAGTTAGTCTAGAGTAAGTCTTACTCATATAGAGGAGAAGGAAATTACAGGTCCTCTCCCTATAGGAACAAGCGGTAAAGGATAATTATAATTTGCTTAAACTGTTTGTCTCTCTATATATTTATATCTGTGACTGGACATCACAGGCTTTAGTATTTTACTCCCATACCATTGCAAGAAGCAAATAACAGAGACTGCAATTACATTACTTTCTACCCTTACTATGGATCAAGTTCCAGAAACACTGGATCCTACATTGCAGTCCGGGAATCCATTGGCCAGGCCACTGACTTGGCCTCTTGGGGGGTTATCCCAGAGCCAAGTCTGGGCTTTCTGGGGTGCCGGTGCAGAAAGTGGGCCAAGATTTCCATTTCTCCTGGTTCTGCAAATGTAGATAAATTAAAAAGATTGTAATCCTATGCATTTCAGCAAATGCCATCCTTCTTTTGCTCTCCATTGTTTTCCTGCATGCAACCAGACTACAAATGGAAATCAGAATGTTTCCATTTACAAAAATCCATTGCCTACAGATTGTACATGTAGATATAAACTCACCAGCCCCTTTATTAGGTACACCTGTTCAACTTCTCGTTACTGCAGTATTCTGTACAGCCAATCACATGGAAGCAACTCTGACCATTTAGGCATTCAGACATGGTCAGGACGACCTGCCGAAGTTCAAACTGTTGAAAAAATTGATTGACTTTGATGGCATGGTTGTTGGTGCCAGACGGGCTAGTTTGAGTATTTTGGAAAATGCTTTTTTCCCCCCTTATTTTTTCTGCACAGTCTTTTCTAGGGTTTACAGAGACTGGTCCAAAAGAGAGAAAATATCCAGTAAGCAGCATTTCACTGAGTGAAAATGCCTTGTTGATGCCAAAGATCAGAATAGAATGGCCAGACTGCTGTAAGCTGATAGGAAGGCAACAGTAACTCAAATAACCACTTGTTACACTCAAGGAATGCAGGAGGGCATCTCTGAAGGCACAACTTGGCAAACCTTGAAGAAGATGGGCTACAACAGCAGAGATCACACAGGGTGCCACTCTGGTCAGCTAAGCACAGGAAACTGAGGCTACAATTCACATGGGTTCACCAAAACTGGACAATAGAAGATGGGAAAAATGTTCCGTGGTCTGATGAGTCTAGATTTCTGCTGCAACATTCCGATGGTAGAGTCAGAATTTGACATGAATACATGGCTCCATCCTGCCGTGTACCAACTGTTCAGGCTGGTATTGGTGGTGTAGTGGTGTGGGGGATATTTTCTGGGCACGCTTTGGGCCGTTTAGTACCAACTGAGCATTGTTTAATTGCCACAGACTACCTGAATATAGTTGATGACTTGTTCAGCCCTTGATGACCATTTACAGTGTACCCATCTTCTGATGGTTGCTTCCAGCAGGATAATGCACCATGTCACAAAGTTTAGATCCTCTCACACTGGTTTCTAAAACATGACGCTGAGTTTATGGTATTCAAATGGCCTTCACGGTCAGCAGATCTCCATCTAATAGAAAATCTTTGGGATGTGGTGGAATGAGAGATTCATATTGTGGATGTGCAGCTGACAAATCTGCAGCAACTGTGTGATGCTGCCATTGACCAGAAGACCAAAATCTCTGAGGAATGTTTCCAGCACCTTGTTGAATCTACCAGGTACTAGCCAAGTGTGACTAGTAAAGTGACTGGTGAATGCACATATTCAGGAGGTTTATATAGACATTAGCTCTAATGTAACTCTGAAGCATCTTTTATTGTAGTTGGGTTCAGGAAAAGAAACTTTTATAGGACATGCTCTTCAACCACACTGAGACTCAAAAGGTTTTCACAACAGTTTTGAAAGTGGGTTTTATAGAGAGCTTGAATACCAGATAATGAAGTAGACAGTTACAGTTACTCCTGGAACGGATCAGTTGTTCATGTGAAATGTGACAGAAATGGTTTTGTAACATATAATTGAGGTAAAGAGAGAAGTTTAAACCCTGACTTGTATTTTTGTTAAGATGCAGCTTGCCAGTAATGTTGTGAAGTGGTTGTAATTGTTAGATTTTTGGAAAATTTTGGAAATGTGTCTGCAGGGGGGTTCTAAAGCTACTCGACCACCCAACAGGCAGTTCAGTGACACATTGTGAACACCCACTTTCAGTAGTGTTCAAACTTAAGGTGAGATAACCTTTATAACATCGTAGTGACACCATATCTGTCATTTTTTTAACTTGAAAAATCCTCTTGAGAGCCAAAAAATTATACAGCATCTTATACAAGCTGAGTAGAGTAACTTTAAGGGTTCATATTGAATTGCTGCTCCCTTTAACTTGCCTTAACTGAAGGCTCGTTCTCAAGCTGCTATTCTCCCCTCTCTCGTCCTTGTGACACAGGGTTCAGTTGCCATGGCACCCAGCCGGGTATCCGTGCTGTGTATGACAAAGGGTATAATGTCAGTTGCCTGGTCTTGGATTACAGGAACACAGAGGTCCATTCCCCCTGGAGAGAAGGCGGTTATAGCAGTGAACCTCCCCAACAGTCACGCCTGCTAATGTTAGACTCAATAAACACTAATCCTCAGCCAGCCTCATCTTTCCATTACACCAACATTTCCCCAAATAAACTCCTAAAGGTGTTTTTGTCTTGTCTTGCACCTACATAGCGAGGCAGTTTGTGCTACAGTCCAGCTAGAATGAATTTAGTAAAACATGAAAAATATGTTGCCTAAACATATTTGTGTATTTAACCCCTTTAAGAGGACGGATCATAATAGCAGTTGTCTAACAGGATATTGTGCTTTCAACCAGGGCACGATCCAAGAGGATAACACCCAATCTACTGAAATTACCTCTGTGCAAAAAAGAGGATTAGTTTGCTGACTCCCCTTGATTAGGACAATAATTTTTTTTTTTTTTTGCCGCCCACTCCTCTGACTCTGTCAAAACCTTGCTGACATTTTAACTGTTGATAGTGTTTGTAAGTGGTTTCTATTCAGACAGCCTGCCAGACATTCCTATAGGAAGTTAACAACAATGAGGAGCCATGTCAGCAGCACTAATTCACAGCCCAGGGACACCGCTGTTGAGATATCCGCTCTGAGGTTTAGACAGCTTAATGTCTTGTCTCGGCTAGGGGAAGGCGGATTTTTTTTTTTCTTTTACAACCCCTCATAGGATCAGTTTTACAAAGAAGGACCCCTGTCTGTGAACCTTCTAAGCATTAAGTGAGCTCCATGTGCTGATAATTGTTTTGTTGCTTTCTTTGGTTGAGATATTCCTTAGACATTTTTTAACCTAGAATTATGTAGTTTGATTAAAACATTTGAAAGGAAAAGGCACTCTTGTTTATTGTTGACAGAGGTTTAACATGTGTGCCCAGAAATTGCTTAAAGTTACTTATGTAAGTGGTTTCTGTTTATAAACCTATAAAGCATTTGTTTTTCTTATAAATTTGCCTTTTTTCTCCTTTAATCAGGCTTATTACAAGTGACAAGTTACAAGTGAGCAACCCCTCATGCTAGGAAAATATGAAATATAGTAAATCAGTATTTGGTATCGCCACCTTTATTCTTCAACACAGCCTGAACTCTCTTAGGCAAGCTTTTTAATTTCTTTAGGTAGTCTTCAGGAATAGTTCTCTGGGCTTCTCAAAGGACATTCCAAAGCTTTTGCATTTTGTTGCGGTCTCTGTCAAGATGATCCCACGCTACCTCAATAATGTTGAGGTTCCAGCTCTGGGGAAGCCAGTCCATGACTCATGGTGTTCCACTGTGTGTTTTTCTATCCAGCTAGTTTTGCCCTGCATTGACAGTGTGTTTAGAATCATTGTTATATTAAAAAAAATGAAGCTGTTGCCAGTCAGATGCTTTCCAGATAATATTTTATGGTGGATCAAAAATCTGACAGTACTTTTCTTACATTCATAATTTCATAAACTTGGACAAGATCCCGAACACTACTGGCTGAGATGCAGCTCCAAACCATGACTGTGACTCCACTATGTTTTATAGATGGCTGTAGGCACTCACTGGTTTACATCTCTCCTGACCTCCTGATGATGACTTGGACTAAAAATTTCCAATTTGGATTCATCATTTTATAAGACCTGTTGCTACTGGCTTTCAGTCCGGTTGTTGTGTGATTTGACATACCTCAGCCTTTTCTCCCTGTTTCTCTAGCTTATTAAAATTAATATTAAAAATTGAGATCAGTTCTGCAGACAGTAGATGGATCAGCTGAAGGGCCAGATGCACCTGTCAGGTTTTTGCTGGATTTTTTCCTACTTCTGTAATCTGTAATCTGTTGTAGATACTGCAGATTTTTAGGACCACCAATTCTTTTTTGTCTTCTGCTTGTCCAGTTGCCTCAGATTTTTTTTTGAGGAAACACTGCACACCATGCCAAGATATGCCAAGTTTTCAGCAAATAGCTCTTTGGGAAACACCTTGTTGGTGATTATCCCTGTCAAACTGTTATCTTTTTCATAATTTCAGCCAAAAAAAAATGGGAACAAATGATGTGTTCTTGTGACATGCTAGTAACAAAGTGCCTAAAGATACAATTTATAATTGGCTCTTTGCTGAATTGTCTGTTGTCTAGACTCGACGCTGTTTCATTCCTTGTGTTAGGTGCCTTTTTTATGCTTGAATAATTCATAGGTCAGTGTTAAGTGACTTAATGAACAAAAAACATTCATTTGAAAATGGTCAGGTTCAAGGACTAGATTAAAAATGAGTGAAAAAGCAATCTATGTCCAAACTTGTACAGACCTTCAGAAAGCCTGGAGAACAGTTGCTCGAGACCACTCTAAACATGACAAGAAATTCTGGCTCCAACAAAATATACAGAAATGAGTGGTGGTTCAAGACTTTTGCACAGTATAGTATGTAATGTCACAACTTAGATATTTTTAAACTGGACAGTGACAGTTTGGCAAATTATACACTCAGATTAAATTACTTTTTTGCCATATAAAATCTAGCAAAATGGTCTGTGGTGGTAATGCACATGCACAGCTGAAAACTAAGTGATTTTGACTGATCAGAAATTCCTTGTAACACACTAGTTTTTTGTAGACTTGCCCGGATCTGTCAGCATGTTTGTAATATGTGTGGTTTCTCATTCTTAACTATAGCAAGGATTTGATTAGCTGTATATTTTCCCCGCCTCAGACATAAGTGGTTCAAGTGTGAGGGTTGTAAATATTTAGTTTATGTCAAGTGTCAGCTTGGCACTGCTTTTGAATGAATGCCCTTGGGCTGATGGGTAAATCACTCACAGTCACACACATGTAATGTGAATTCATACATTTATACAAAAAAAATTAAAATCTCAAGGGTGGGAGGTTTTGCCAGTAACAAAAACAAGTTCCAAATGATCATGTAGATGAATTTAATGAGTTGTTTATTCATGTGTGTGATAGTGTTACACTAAAGTTTTCATGTTCAGACTCAAGTTGTCTAGTGATGGATCACCTTTTCTGTTTATCCTTTTTTCACTCATTGTGCACCTTTCACTGATTAACCAAAACCAATTTTCCAGTCCTGTGGGTAAGGTTATGTCCATGCCTTTGGGTCTATTGTTAATTGTGTTTTGTGGCATCCCAGCTCAGATGTTAAACATCCATCAGCAGTGGGATTTGAACCATTGGTTGGCTGGTTGGTTTTGAACTCCCACCTCATTTGGAAACATCAGTGTTGTGCTCTTTATGTCAGTAATTATCTGTGGTGAACTGGTCAAATAAGTAAACATCGGTGTTAAAATAAATCACGATACAAATATTATTGTTTCCCTTTTACATTATTTCTGAAGGGTTTGCAATTCATAAAGTTATGCACTACTACAAAGCCCACATAATTTCCACATCAAACTCCAACCACCATTAATCATAATCTAAACACACATATCTGAACTTTACTGTATAATTAATACTAACCACCATATTAAAGTAAACATTACTGATATTATGCTTTAACATATTCTTCTGGTGTGGCTGGCCTTTGCACCCTCTCTGGATATCCTTTTGGAAATTTGCTGCTTTCCTTCCTGGGGTTCAGGCTGAGCTGGAGATGTCTATTGTCAATTTGAAGTTACCTCACCTTGTGGGGAAAAAAGGAACCTTTTTGATGAAGAAAAAATGCATGTCATTATACTCGTGGTATTAACTGCCTGCACAATGACACATTGATCAGACTAGAGAATTTCATGTTACCCAATGAGGTAACTAGTTTTCTTTCATTTTGTCTCCTTTAAGTCCAATTTATAAACATGGTATTAGAGTCCTGACAATATTATGATCCTAACCTTCTTGCTTGTTTCACTATAGGCTTTCCACAAAAACAATTGTTGTTTGCCCATGTGTGAAAGTTCATGCTGATTTTGAAATGTTTTCTAAAAAGACTGACTAGCTTCAAAAGCATCTTAGTTTCATGATTTGAAAACTTTGTGTGAGACTAACAAAAAAAGCCACAGTTTGTTTGCGTGTCAAATTCCACGGAGTTATAGAAAATGCTAGGATGTGATATGAAGTGTACATTTACAGAATTAGTTTTGTACTATTTTTGCAGAGACAAAAGTTTCCAAGTCTTTTTTTTATAGTCTCTCAGCTTTAGTAACATATTTGTCTCGGTGCAGCTCCTAGTTGTGTAGGGCTGTATGATATGGGGGCAGGATATCTGATCTGCCCACCAGGCAGAGCTGTGGTCATTTCTGTGGGAGTAATGGAATTCTGTGGTCAGCCCCAGTACCGATGGAGTTCCAAAAGCAGTCAGGCATGGTCCATATAACGCACATAAATAGACCACCTTGGTCATGATTTAGGGGGTGGTTAGGACAAGAATGTCAACTTCAGTACTTTGAGTTGTTTTCACTGGCAGCGCAAGTCAGAGAGAGATCTCTCTGTCCCAGGTGTGTTTATATCGTCTGCAGGAGGCCCACCTGCTTCACCCAGTAATCTACTTGTGTGTGTGTGTGCGTGTGTGTGTGTGTGTGTGTGTGTGTGTGTGTGTGTGTGTGTGTGTGTGTGTTTCAGGTGATCTGTCCCCAGTGCAGATGTCTCCCGTTCCTCAGTCCCAGTTCATTCCCTTGGCTGAGGTGTTATGCTCAGTCATCTCAGATATGAACTCCTCCCAGATCACTGTCAGTCAGGAGGCACTTGTCAACTACATGAGTAAAACTCATCCAGGTAATCCAAAAATACTTCCTCAGCTTACTTGTTAAATGAATAGTTATAGATGAGCATTGATACTATTCACACCTGTCTGTTAGATATGAAGCTGTTAGCTAAAACACTGGAAATTGGGGAAAACAGCTGAACTGGCTCTCTTTAGATGTAATAAAATTTGCCTCTCAGCATTTCTAAGTCTAACACAGTTTATCTAATTGGTTTATGAAATTTTTAGTTTGCAGGTTAATGGGCGGTTATGTGCCAAACTATTCATTCAAAAATGATTTCCATAAGTCTGGATTCATCCATTGAAAAACAAAAAATTCTCTCTTTTAAATTAGTTTTACCTTGAATAATACAAACAAACAAGATATTGCATTATTAGTGAATTTAGAGATGCTTAATGGACAAAATAGGGAAAGCCTGTTCTTCAGCATTTGTGCTAAGTTAAGCTAAATGGCTGCAAACTGAAACTTCAGTTAGTTAAGAATCCTCTTGTCTGACTCTTAGTTTGAAACCGCACAAGCATATTTTCCAAAAAATGTAACCTTTTCTTTAGGGAATTATCAGTCTTCTGATTTTTTTCTCCTTTCTTCTCTTTTGTTCTTTGTAACCTCTGTTCTTTTTGTGTCTCAGGGATAACCATCCCCTCTCAGGACATCCTCTATAATGCTTTAGGCAATCTAATCAAGGAACGCAAGATTTACCATACAGGCGAGGGCTACTTCATTGTCACGCCTCAGACCTATTTCATCACCAACAACATGGTCAGAGAGAAGAACTGGTGGACCTCTGATTCTGCAGATGACCCTCCTTTACCTCCTCCCGTTACTTACCTGCTAAGTAACGATGTCTGTGTTGATAGTACACAAATGCCTCCGGTCGCCCATTGCAAGTCCTGCAGCTGTTTTAACCCACTCCAAATTTCTACTAATGTCACTTCTACGACTGCTACAGCCACTGTACCCCCCTCCACTGTCCCAGATCAGCATTCTGTCTCTGTTTCCATAAGTGAATGCACAGGCAAAAGCTTAAAGTGGCCGCGTCCATTAGATCACAAACCCACAGTGCAACATCAGTCCACCTCTACAGCAGCAGATTGTCAGGCAAGTGAGATCAGCAAAACTACAGCTACTACTAATGCCACTGGCCGTAAAGACAAAGATAAACCAGGGAGGAGGTTTGGTCTCAGTTTGTTCTGGAGGAATGGAGGGAAAAAGGAGAAGCCAAAGAAGGAGTATGCATCATTTTCAGGACAATTCCCTCCAGAAGAGTGGCCAGTAAGAGACGAGGATGACCTGAACAACTTGCCACGTGATCTGGAGCATGCTATCATCAAACGCATCAACCCTGAACTGACTGTGGACAACTTGACACGCCACACGGTCCTCATGAAGAAGCTGGAAGAAAGAAGGGAGAGAGGGATAGAAAGAGTGTTGGACAGGGGTGTTGAGAAAGATAAGGGAGTTGACAAGGGAATGTCTACTGAGATATTAACATCTTCAAAACTGAGGCATCATCACTCATCTAAGTCAGGGGCAGGTAAAAAATCTGCACAGAAGGCCTCTCGCAACAAAAGGAGGACCCACTCATCCAGAGAGAAACAAAGGGAAAAGGAGAAGGAGAGGGTTAAGAATAAGGCTTCCATATGTGCAGAAAATTATCCAGAGGGGGAGGATTTGATCCCTACACGGCTCAGAGTGGAAATCCCTGTTGATGAACCAGTTAAAGAAGAAGAAGGTGGAACTGTTGAGGGAAAATCTCTTTATAAGAAACGCATTGAAAACCCTTTCCAGACACATCCACTCAAAGAACCTGAGAATGGAATTCCCACCACCAGAGAACACAGAAGACGGGACGTAAAAGAGCGCAAGTCTTCAGGGCCCGCGAGGAAGGAACGAACAAGTCATCGTTCCAAATCTTGGGACCCACATAGGGCTAAAGTGATGGCAGCAGATTGTGAGAATGATGTGAAATTCTCTACGTCTGATGAAAGGTACAACTGTGACCATGAGAGGGATTTTACTGCTGATCTTCTCCTCCAACCAGACCTGAAGCCCAGCAGAGAACTCCCACTAAACTACAGCTCAGTCTACCCACAGAGCAGTACACTTCGGATAGACGACAAAGTCCGACAGAGAGAGGAGAGAGACAGCAAAAATGGGCCTTTCCAGGATGTCCCAGAGTACAACAGTATGCCAGACCACAGCCAAAATATAGTTGAAAATCTTTCTAACATCCAACAGTATTCCAGTACTAATGCCTCTCTCTCTGCCCATCCCTACGAGGTTGCCATCAACAACTCCTATGATGCAAATCTGCCCTGGCCTAAGCCCTCTTTACAGCGGAAACATTCCCTCAGACTCTCCAACCCACAAAGAGACAATACTCAGAGGCCTAATGAGCTTTCTGAAACTACAGGGACCCAGAGCCAGCAGGAGATGAGACCTGCCACTATCAATAATGGAGAGCAAAGAGCCATGAGCCTGGGAGAAAGGCTGGAACTGACATCCACCAGCACTTCTTTGATAGCAGACACTGATGGCTTTATAGAAGATGACTGCAGACTCTATCAGAGAGCAGCTGAGGAAGAGGATGATGATGCTGGCAGCTCATTGTGTCTGAATGACGATGAGATTACTGAGGCTGCAAATGAGTACTCAGCAGGTATAGCAGACCATCAAGGCCATCAGTTGGTTTACCAGAACCGTGAATCTGATTTGGAATTTCAGGGGCCTCGCAATCACTATTTTAAATCCAATTTTCACCAACCAGAAGTCACTTTAAGACAGGATTCAGCAGAGAGCACTTTCAAAGATCCAATTCCTCCAGCAGTCGAGAGGGAAACTTCCCACAACCCATCCAGAGCTGGGGAGACTGGCTGGAGACTCCATCATCAGCATCAGAGGATTAGATCACCAAGCACTCAAAGTGAATCCAGCCCAAAACGGGGAACATTGAGCCAAGGGGAAAGACGGCATAAAGATGGCCTTGACTTAGACTGTTCAGGAGCATGTGAAGTTGGAGACAGTAGCATTTTTGACTACTGCCAGACAAGTGAAGTAGAATCAGATTCAGAGACTGTTAGAAAGTCAGCTGACGAGGGTGATGGTGAGTCTGCTCACTGGGCGGCTGAGGTGGAGGAAGTGCAGGAGGATGAGAAGCATGCATCTCAGGGCCACAGAACTGTTCTGAGCATGCCCGGTGGAGCTAGAGGGACAGAAGTTAGGGAAACGGTGGAAACGGGAGAGAATCAGAGCATCACAGGAGACAGCGGTATCGATTCTCCTCGGTGAGTTCCTCTTTTTATAGTTTTCTATAGCAGCTGCAATAAGATCATTTTCTACAAATTAGCACACACTGAGACTCTTGTCAGAGCCACTGATGTTACTGACAGGACCAGTTATAACAGACTAAGAATTATGAAAATGTTTTACATGGAGAAAAACTAAATGCACATTATCCACATTATCCTAGATGTGTGTCCTCTTGAGGTCTTAGTTTTCACACCTTGGGCTCATATCTTACCTCTTCTGCTGGGAGCCCACACAAGACTGCATCCTCCTACATTTCTGGAGGGGCTTTGAACAGAATAAACACTGTACTGAGGTTAGTTAACCTCTGGGTTATGTGTCTGCGGTTGGCCATACTCTCAAGTTGTGTTTTTTCTTATGAGGTAAATTGCAATAAAGCTGAACAAACACCTTGTGGCCAATTATAGCATCCAGTGTTTGGACAGCAGGGAGTCATTTATGATAATTATGTATAATTGCTGTGCAGTGCTTAAACACTCATGTTATAATCAAAGAGAAAGAAAGGACTTCTTTTTTCCATTGAACTCGTGGTGCACCCTGGTATGTAGGTAGGAGGGAGCGCATAACCATGTCATATTATTGAAGTGGCACATTTTCCTCTACAGGACCCGTGTCAGCCTGGCCTCTAGCAACACTGTCATTCTTGAAGGACTCAAGAGAAGAGGGTTTTTACAGAACTTGGAGAAACTCCATTCAAAGAGCAGTGCCATCCGACCTCAGAATTCACTGCTGCAGCTAACTCCTGTCATGAACGTGTAGCAGGCCTGAGTCCCCTGCAGAAGCTCCATGCTCACACATCCCATCATGAACAGGCCAAAACCTTGTCCTGAAATCTTTTTGCATTCAGCTGTTAGAAATATATCCAATGTCTAACATATCACATATTGATAGCTATTACTAAAGAGGTCTGTGTACAGATGTACAGTATATATTTTGCTTTTGTAAATAGTTTTAAAGTAATATGCCATGATTTAGCCATTGATAGACTACATTGAATATGTGCTGTTAAATGGTCCATGGTGTATCAACAGCAGTACATGTGATAAAATGTACAGTTTCCTTTCTCTACATGCCCCATTGGTTAAAATGTTCATACAGCTGTAGTTTTCTCCTTTTCTTTTCCTGTTGTGTAGCAAATAAAACTGTGTATGTCAACCAAGGTGGCTTTCTTGTCATATTGCTTCAGATTTTACCAACACAAGATGAGTGCATTCAGTGATAATACTGTCAGTGTTATCCAGTGTTGTTATTGGCCCCAATTCTGTTTTTATGACATTTTTTAGATTTCAATAAATAAAAAGTATTTATTTGGCTGAATGAGTCAAAAACACACTGTTGGCTTTTAATTGTTATCCTCAGTGTAAATATACATATCCATTGGACTGGATAACCTATTTCTGAAGGTCAGGTGAGAGTGGATCCCAGCCTTGAATGTCTGCCTTGGCAGACTAAAGTCAACCTGCAGCTGTGAAGGAATGCAACCCAGTGTAGTGGTAAGTGTGGGAGACGTGGACATTTTTACAGAGGTCACAGGAAATTCCCAAGAGCTTTCCTTGGATAGCTTTTGTTTAGTTTTAGCTTCAGTACCCTGTTCCTACTCCTACAGACCAGTGTAGGTGAGATTTGAGTTTAACACTAAAATTTTCCAGCTGTAAGGAGAGTAAAACTCCTGTTAAAGCAGACCTTAAACTGAAAGATTAGGACCTGGCTCACAGCTGGAATCTCGCTGGTCTAATGGTTAAAGAGTGACACCATGTGGATGGGTTGTGGAACTACAATGATCAGTAAACTGGTTCTTTCTGTAAACCTAACACAGTGCTTGAAGGAGGGGAGTTGTTCCTTCCCCCCCTGAACTCAGCTTGGGCTGCATCCACCAGTAAAAAGGCTCTGCTTAAACTTGAGATCAAGAACTACAAGTGCGACTCAATCAAAAAGAGCATCAGGAGAGGCCATGATGACCCAGGGAACCATTACCTGGACTGAGGTGACCTCAGGGGAGTCTGATTCTTTTTGTATTGTGGGCCACATGCAGTCCAACTTGATTTCAAGTGAGCCAAATCAGTAACCCTACTGCTTAATAAAAAAGTTTAGCTACACATTTAATCCCTGAGATATCTTAAGAAAATAAGTCCAATTTCAACATGTCTGTTTTCACAGATTTTCTTCCCCTAATAAGATACAATAAGTAATAATTAATCCCATATTTGGGATTTTTTTTTGTTAAAGCAGACAAATAAACATTCTAAAGAGTTATCGCTTGGGGTATGTATGATTTCCTGTATCTTTCCTTGTGACAGCAGAGTTGAATCAGTCGGTCAGACAGTGTTCTAACAGACTGGTGGTTTTAAGGGCAATCAGTTTGTTCAGTGACCTTCTCTCCGCTACAGCTTCAAAAGTGTCCAGTTTAATCACAGAGCCAGCATTCCTGATCAGTTTATTCAGTGTGCTGGTGTCATCAATTCTGACATTGCTCCCCCAGCAAGTACAGTACACTGTGCTCGTCACAAAAGACTGTCAGAAAATCTCCCAACATCTTCTGCACAGATTGAAGGATCTCATCTTCCGTAAGAATAATCGAAAATAATTATCCCCTTTTTGTCTTCCAGTTCAGCCTGTTGTTTATGTGGATGTCCAGGTACTTGTACTCCTCCACATCTTCCAGTGTAGTTGTCCTCTTCCTTCAGAAGTCAGTATCACTTATTCAGAGGAAGCAGATTATTTCTCTTTAAAATCATGTTAATGCTCTGTACTCCTCCTCCTACCCATCACTTACAGATCAAACCACTAATTCATTGTCCCTTACTTGGTGTATGCCAGGCTCTCTCAAGTGAGCCATTTTCATTTAGTAAAGTCAGCCTTTTATCATGACACAGTTCAAAATTTTGTCTTAAAACAAAACTCATCTCTTCTGATATGATTTAAACATGGTTTATAACTGACCTCTCATCTCTTTAAGTATTAATTTTTCTGTAGTACATAAAAAAATGTCAAAAAAGAGCCAGTTAAGGTGGTTCAGTCATCTGACTAAGATGCCACCTGGAAACCTTACAGGCACAATAGTCACATTTTCCAAAGCCACCCAGGGAGCCAGATTAGATCCTTTGGCGTGCTGGTGTTAGACCCCAGGGCCATATCTCTGTCACTCCTGCTATAAACAGACCATCAAATTATACACCGTTAATCTGCTATTTACTTTAGACTATTAAAGGCTTCTCTGTACTCCATTGACTGAACACCACATGAGAGTCAACAACCTTTATTTATCCATATATGTGCCACTCAGAAATTAGGAAGAGGTGTTACAGGATTTGCCCTTAAGAGAAGTCTATATGGATCTTTTACATGTTTTCTCTCTACAATGAGGCCATTGACAAAAATGAAGGGGAAAAAAATAGACAATATGGTCGTAACAGTGTAAACACATGGTAATATACACAAAAGCAAAAAAAAGTGAAATCAAATTAAAATGTAGGGTAAGTTAGTATGAATAAGAACAAAAGACTCCTGGAAACCCCTAACTTTTTCTCAAATAACAGCTCAGCATACATTTCTACATAGCATGCAATAAGGCACCTATCTAACACAAGGAAGAAACCTATGCTACAGTTTGAAGCACAATTGTTATCCAAATAAAAAGAAAATATTGCTCACCAAAATGTTCACTCTGATAAAAACTGTCTCTCTCTCATTCCCTTTCATATAGCCCAAGCCGTATCTAAAAAAATACATCAGTTTGTAAAAGATATTTTACACGGAACAGTAAATAGAGCACAATCCATTGGACATTGGAAAATCTTGAAAAAGTGAGATTTTCTTATGTAGCCTTTTAGTATGCACAACCTTCTTTTTCCTTTTCAGATCAAATTGTGAAAGTTTGCAGATCGACATGAGTAAGAGTTACCTATATGCTATACACAGGTAATTGAATTAGTCTCAAAGGGAATAAATTGTGATGTTGCATTTCCTGTACATCTGGTGCTTGGGTACAGAGGAAACGGCACAGTAAATAATTCGGACACAGGTCATGTTGGAATATGCTACCCATTAGATTTTTTTATTCTCTATTATGCATTTCTTTATGGCTAAACTGCATGTCATAATAGACTCATTGTGTCAGCCAGCCAGTATTGCTCTCTGTACAGTCGATGCAGCAGTGCTAACCCATGACAGACATACAAAATAACCTTATAAATATACAGGATGGCTCATGTCTGATGAAGCCCAATTTCAAGAACAAGCTGCGATTGAACACCTGCAACATAGTTATCTCCAACACTTGAACAAAAAAATAAGTCATAAAAGGAAAATAGGTGGAGACAAAGTGGAGCTTACTATCAAAAATGTAATCTTTTGGAACATCACACTAGTCACCTATACATATATATAAAAGAAAATCATAATATTTACATTGGATTTCTGATATTTGCTTCACATGGGTTATGTGTGAGAAAACGAAAAAGCTATTCAAATCGAAAGTTCTTTTTCACCAATTATGTCGGTAGTCTTGAATAAAGTTGTAGCTGAAAAGCTTATGTGCCCACCTGAAGGTGCATGAATGAACTCTTATCAAAAGACCAACCAGTGGGTGAAGCACATTTCCCCCCCAGGTAACAAATTTGTCATTTAGATCTTCAAATCACATTTTGTTTTATTTAAAAGTGTTCAAAAAAGGTCCTGGAGCATGTGAAGCACAATCAAAAGAGAATAGACACTCCTTCACAATCTATTATTATACCCTCTTTAACTGAGCACAAAGCCCTGGGTTCAGCTCTGAATTATATGTTGCACAATCCTTCAGGCCAAGCCATTTCCTTTTGAAGACTTGTGTGTTACTGTCCAACCATCTCAGCTGCTCCACTTCAGCCTCATAATGTGCTGACCTGACCTCTTCTGTCTATAGAAGCTGGCCTGGAGTTTCCTGTGGTGTGGTTGTGTCAATGAAGAGAACATTGGTAAAACATAAATTGAGAGATTGGGGGGTGGGGGTTCGGGTTCTCTGGGGCACTTGCATGGGAACACGTTTGAGGGCGGAAAAGGGTGCTCACTGGTCTACATGGATCCTATGATGTCTTGAGAGGGAAGATGAATGGTTAAAGCCTTTTCCACACTGAGAGCACCTGTATGGCTTTTCAACCGTCACGATGCGCTGTTTAGGGAAGGCGTTGTTAGGGAATCCCTTCCCTGTGGGGATGGTGGTGTACTGCTGTGGTTGTGCCTGTGGTGGTTGTGGTTGCTGCTGCTGCTGCTGTTTATTCTCCAAGTGAACTCTCTGATGCCTAGCAAGCGAGGAGGAGTGATTGAATCTTTTGCCACAGTGAGCGCAGGTGTAGCTCTTTCCCTCTGAGTGGACTCTTTGGTGCCGTGACAGGGAAGAGGAATGATTGAAGCCCTTGTCACAGTGGTGACACATGTAGGGCTTCTCTCCCTGCTGGTGCACTCTTTGCTTTGGAGGAGTGCCGTAGGTAATGGGTTTCCCAGGCTGAGGTGGAGAAAACACTGGATTCTGCAGGTGAGTCTTGTGGTGGCGGGAGAGAGAAGAGGAGTGATTGAAGCCCTTGTTGCAATGTCTGCAGGTGTAGGGCTTTCCTCCGGCATGGACTTGCTGGTGCTTCTTCAGATGGCGTTTGCGGACAAAACTCTTCCTGCACATGTTGCATTTGTACGGCTTCTCACCTGAATGAATCCTCTGGTGCTCCCTCAGAGTGGCAGCT
The DNA here is from genome assembly GCA_015106775.1 of Etroplus canarensis. Classification (NCBI taxonomy): domain Eukaryota; kingdom Metazoa; phylum Chordata; class Actinopteri; order Cichliformes; family Cichlidae; genus Etroplus; species Etroplus canarensis. The sequence continues at coordinate 5,812 of VUQH01055381.1, read as the reverse complement.
GCTGCAAAACACTTTCCACACTGTGTGCATCGGTGGGGCTTGTCTCCAAGTACAACTGCAGCGTGGGTCTTCTGGTGCTGCTTCAGGTTTGAGGTTGTAGCAAAGCCTTTGCCACACTGGCCGCAGGTATATGGCTTTTCGCGTGCATGGACCTCCTGGTGCTTTTTCAGATGCCTTCTGCGAACAAAGCTCTTCCTACATTGAGTGCACTTGTAGGGTTTGTCCTCTGAATGCATCTTCATATGTTCTCTTAAGGTGATGGCGGCTGCAAAGCTCTTACCGCACTCTGAGCATCTGTGGGGCTTGTCTGGCAAATGAATCATCTGATGAGATTTAAGGCTGAAGGCATCAATAACATCTTTGCCCATAATCTCAACTCCTGGGGGAACATAGGGCTTTTCTTTCATATGAATCTTCATGTGCTGCTTTAGGCTGGCCTCTACAGCAAAGCTCTCACCACAGTGAACACAGATGTAAGGGTTGAGGTCCTTGTGGATCTCGAAGTGCTGGTGAAGATCAGCTATGCTTCCAAAAATCTCCCCACACTCATTGCACTGCAGGCCATGAGCTTCATGTATAATAACACCATTCTCAGACTCCACTGTCAGCTCCCCACCATGGTCAGACTCCACTTTTACCACATGTTCACTTTCTGTCTTAAGCAGCACCTCTCCCAGCAGAGCCTCATTTCCTGTTGTCTTGATTTCCGCTCCTGTGAAACAATGCATGTCACCGTGTTCCACCTTAATGTAATCATGGTCTGTCTCTGCTACAATTGCATCCACACAGGTTACAGCTCCGAGTTCTGTCCCCAGTCCCTGGATCTTTAAGTCTGAACCGTGGATCTCCAGCTCTAATCCACGCTTTTCTTCTGTCATAATCTCAGTTTCTGCTCCATAGTGAAGGTCGACATGGCTGTGGGCTATGACACACTCCGACCCAAGTGTGTCAAGGCCGGGTGTGTCACATTCAGTCTCTGACTCGGCCATGAGAACACACTCCAACCCTACGACCTCCGTTTTCTTGCCGGATGATGACTTACTAAGGAATCGGGGGTATAGACCTTCGTCTTTTGCAGTGCCACGCTGGTGTGCTTGTTATAAAGCAGACCTGCAAGAGAAAACAAAAACAAAAAGACAACAGTTTTAGTTTACTGTTCTGTGAAAAAAATAAGGAAAATAAACTGAAGCTAGACTAGCAAAGTCTATTGTCCCTAATAAATCTAGTTACATTTTCAGATTGGCTGCAGCACTTTGGAAAAATAGTTGCGAACTTAAAAACTGTCCATTTAACAGAGGATTGCCTGGAACCATTTGGGCTTTTGAGGAACAACAAAAGTAGGACTAAAAGACAAAACAAAGCAACACTATGAAACAGAATGAGGCAGAATATCTATTTTATCTTGATCATTTTAATAATTGTTGAAGCCAATAAAGGCAATTGAAACAAAAATTTCCCCAAGGCAAAATATAGACAAATGACAGTCATGGTCTTCCAAAGTCATTTTTGAATACCCTTTGAATGCTTAAAGCTTGCATATCTCATGGGGTAGCAAGATTTTGCAGAGACCTGACTAACTGTACAAATGAGCTTAGCAATTTCAAATGAAATTGCAAGTGAAGAAGTGGGATAATTTAACAAAAGGAATACATGCACTCACTTACACATATACACCTTGGTATTGTCAGGAAAGACAAATGAGTTTCACTACACAGACATATAAAAGATTAACTTACTTATTATTTAACCCGTAAGCGAATTCATGAAATTAAGTATCTCTTGAGAAAGGGCCCTGGGCTGACAGGCAATATTACCCTTGCATGTTTTTCAAAGCAGAAGAAACTGAAAGGAGCTCCCGGAGGGAACCTATGCTAGCATAGGGACAACATGAAAACTCCACACAGAAGAGCCCACTTAATATTTTAACCCAGGACCCTATTGCTGTGAGGCAAAAGTGCCTACCAGTGATTTAGCATGCTACTGAAAAAATGTAAAATGATCCTTCTGATGTTTCCTTATAGTGATTTACACATTGACCTCACACACAAGGCCCCGAGAGAACTCAAGCCTAGCCTGGGGGTTCAAAAGCTCAACTAAAGGAAGGGTTGTTTCAGAAAGGGCATATAGTATAAAATCTATGCCAAATCACATATGCAGACGCAACTGCTGTGGTGACCCCTTAGTGGGGTGTAAAGGAGATATTTTTCTTTTCTATTATGTTCTACACAATGAATGATATCTTAATTTAGTTCCAAGTTTGTGTATGCATGGCAATCACATTATAAGTGCCAAAGTATCACCACTGTTATATTTTCAAACATATGCATATAAAATTCTGACCGACAGTGCTCAATTCATACAAGGAGACTAGCTACAATTCTGTGATCAGCAACCTTTACAATCAAAAGTGTTATTTTTTAGCGAATTTTGCCTCCAAAAAATTGCTAGAGCACCAAGATGTATTTGGGTTGTATCACCATTATTAATTGGTGTAAATTAGAGCTATTTATAGTCATTTATGATAATTTTGTACTTTAAATTGGCATATTCTTTACATTATACCACATTTTTGCTACATTTAAGAAGTTCTACAGCTAAAAAGTACATCTACTGGCATGTATAGGCCTACTTTGAAACAGATTAAAGCTATGCAGGCCACTTTGCTTTCACTTTTTCACTGCCCAAAGCAGGAACAATTCAAACAAATGTTTCCTTCCATATTCATTTTAGTTTTTCTCATAGTCACAGAGAGCCACTGAAGATGAGCAAAGGACATGTGGCTCCGGAACCGCAGGTTTGAGACCCCGATCTAATCCAACCAACCAACCAGCTTTTTTTTTTTTTTTAAACCTTTCTTCGGGTTTCAACACAAGCTTGACACACAGCCGTCTGGCGAAGGTGTTCTCTGTGCCCAGTACAAACAGTCCTTACCTCCGCCAACATAAAACTGCGGCACAAACAGAAGATGATCATTTACTTAACGAGTGATCAGAGAGAGAAAAAAGCCCAACTTTACGCCCACTGGCCTGCTAATTTTATTTGACAACTCGGTCTGCAACATTATGCTTAGAAGCCTTAATAAAGTCGTGGGGCTGGAGTATTAAAATCCAATTTTATACCTGCACTTAACAGCTCTCATTTACAGATAATTTCAGGTACCACTTAGCAAGCTAAGACATCAATTTGCTAGCCAAGTTAGCGCACAAGATGAGCTATACTTCACCAGCTAACAATTGATTAAAAAAAAATCAAAGTGATCATCATAATCAAGCTCACACTTCTATCTTAATCCGCAAGCCGGGGCCTGGTTGGCCTGCACAAGTCGCTTATGTGCGCAGTTGCCTATGCGTTATTAATGAATACGTTTTAAAATAAGGATGTATCTAAACAGAGGGGGTCTTGTTATTACACGCTTAACTGTTGGTTGCTAGCCTTCCAAAATAGCTACAAATAGCCGCTAGTTAGCTGGCTATGGTCGAAGGGGGACTGGTTAACGACAAAACAGCATTGTGTTAGCTGCTAATGTGTTCACGTTTAGCCAGCTAACTAGCTTCACGGAAAAACCATCACCAGAGTAATTGTAGTCATGACTCAGAAAACAGCAAAAATACTTACACCGAACTAGTGCACGGACTGTGCGCTCTGGTGTAATTTATGACAGCGACCGACGCGGAAACTCTCCTTGTGCGAGTATTAACAGGCCATCTTGTTGTGCCACACCAGCACTTCCAGCTAGCCAAGATTACACATTCGCCTAAGATGGCTGCCGCTAGCTAATATTAGCTTCCGCCATACAACACATACTGAATTAAGTGCGATCTCTGGGAGAGCTAAAAATCACAAAGCAGAGCCACGTGTCCGCAAGACCCCGTAGAGACAATCATAAATAAAAGTCTATGGTTTAGTTATCGCATAATACGACGCTGTAGGCTAAGAGTTGGCGAGTTAGCACGCTAGGAGCCACACTATAATTTCCAATGAGGAGCGGGCTAACTGAAACAAAGATGGCTAACCATGAAAGAAGGAAAAGCCCGGGAAAGGACGCCACAAGAACTCCCAGAAAAACACAAAATTCTGGCTATACGTGGCTTGAAACTAATTAGACAAATGAAAATGACCAGGCAAAGTTATTTAACCGCTGCTTGAAAGGCCAGGACGGTTCTTGGCTACAAACCCGAAGCCCTCCTTCACTGCGGCAGCAGGTCGACCAACCGCACACACGACTTCAATGGCGGCCTTGCTGATATTAGCAGCTATCCAGCCGTGTTGGCTACATAGCCACGATGCCGAGCTAACACCCAGCTAATACAGATTGCTAACGCGGCTAAAGCCTGCTTTGCTGTTCAGTATGAGCCTGTAGATTGTAAAACATTGGAGCGGAAGCTTTGCTAAACCGCCCATCCGACCATGTTAAATGTGGCTTCGCATGCAAAGACTATAACTTGACGTCGGTTCAATAAATACAGACGGGTCCATCCTACAGAGATAACCCGACAAGACTCCAAGCTGAAATAGACTTTTTTAAGCGGAGTGTTCCTGAGCTTTTCCAGCAGCACATAATGTCACAGCCAGTGCCAGTCCGGGCCTGTATTTTTCCATCTCAAAGTTCAGAACCGGAGGCGCAGAAAAGACACGCTGACTAACATCACCAGAATAACTGCCATTATATTTAGATAAACACATACCTCCCTCCGCTTCTCCGCTGTTACGAATCATGGCAGAGTGAGTTGAATTAAATGATAAAACGATCATCAGGAATAAGGATCATGTTTGTTTTAAACATGTAAATCATTGCACTTGCGCACCCACCTTTCTGTCCGTTTACTTTGTGATAGCTGGAGGGAGAATAAAGGGAGAATCGATTGTGTGCTTCAAACTCCGGGTTTAGAAGGGTTTTGCAAGCTTTAGTGAGGCTCGTCAGACTGCTCCGGGTGTCTTCCTCTCTCTCTCTCTCGCTCCCTCTCTCTTTCTCTCTGCCTGTGTGTGTAGCTGGCGCCACTGCTCATCTGGCGCCAACGTTGGACAACCGACGCACTTTAGCGAAAGCAGCCATTGTCCCTTCAATGCTGCACGAAAACCGCAATCACCCCCTACAGGCCGGGAGTCAACAATGCAAGACAAACAGAAGCTGGGGTATTTACATTCTGATTTTGATGTGCAGTATTTCGCCAAAAACAGTGGCAGTGATGTTATTTTATTATATTGTAACAAAGTACAGTATGAGACATTTCTGTCTTTCTGCTACAATAAGCCTGCTTCACTAGCTGTTGTTATCAGCCCTGGGTTATCAAGTTATCAAGTTATCAGCCATACCATGAAGATATGGGATAGAATTGTTGAAGTGAGGTTAAGAAAAACAGTGATGATCACTGAGCAGCTGTATGGCTTCATGCTGAGGAAGAGTACAACAGATGATTTGTTTGGTTTGAGTGTGCTGATGGAGAACTATAGAGAAGAGCCAGAAGGAGTTGCACTGTGTCTTTGTAGATAGAGAAACTTGATAGGGTGCCAAGAGAGGAACTGTGTTATTGTATGAGGGAGTCAGGAGTGGCAGAGAAGTATGTGAAGGTGGTGCAGGACATGTATGAGGACAATGAGACAGTGGTGAGGTGTGCAGTAGGAGTGACAGATGGGTTCAAGGTGGGGATGGTATTACAACAGGGATTGGCTCCAAACTTCTTCTTGTTTGCCATGGTAATAGACAGGTTGACAGATTATGTCAGAAAGGAGTCTCCGTGGACTTTGATGTTCACAGATGATATTGTGATCTGTAGTGAGAGCAGGGAGCAGCCTAAAGAGGTGGAGGTATGCG